>JALLPA010001463.1:0-10811 GCA_036939895.1 Thalassiosira exigua | reverse complement strand
ATCTCCGATTTATCGCCGGTTTATCGCTAGGTAAATAGACGTAATTTGTGTGGGTCCGTGCGTGGTCCATGCATCCAAGAGCAAGAGATGCATCAACCTCAATCTCAAGATGACGACGCCCCACCGTCCGTCCGCCTTCCTCGACGCCTCCGTCCGCTGCGACGGCGGAGGCGACGACGGCGGGTCCACCTCGGACGCCGCCTCCTCCCCCCGCGGCGCGACCTCGCCCCCCGCCGAGCGGGCGGGCGTCGATCCCGCCGACGCCGACGCACCCGACGCGGGCGCGTGCTGCGGCGCCTCCCCCCTCGACGAAGAGGGCGAGGACGAGGGCGAGGGCGACGACGAGGGCCGGGGCGCCGACCGACGACGGCGCGTCCGGTCCGACCCCATGGCGGACCATCCCGCCCGCCGCGACGGCTGGGACGACCTCGGCCTCTCGATCCCCCCCGCCGCCGACGGGGGGTTCGACGACGCCGCGGCCGCGGACCGGAACGCGTCCACGCTCGAGGACCTGCTGGGGACGGCGCTCGCGTACGACCGGCGGGTTCGAGCGGCGGCGGCGGAGGCGGCGGCGGCGGCGAGGGAGGCCGGGGGGGCGAACGAGGCGGCGGCCGGAGCCGAGGCGAGCGCCGCGGCGGGAGGTTTCGATCGGAGGTCGGCGCCCCCCCCGCGAGGCCGGGGCGAGGCGCAGGATCCCCCCCCGTCCTCGTCCTCGCCCTCGCCCTCGTCCCCGCTCTCCCCCGAATTGCGCTCCCAAGTCCGATCGTACGTGCGCCGCATCGCCTCCCGGTATCACCGCGTGGGATTCCACTCGTTCGAGCACGCGAGCCACGTCCTGCTCAGCGCCGCGAAGGTCGTCTACCTGCTGCAGTCGCAGAGTCCGCCGAACGACGACGCGCGCGATCGCGGCGAGCCGGACGACGAGGCCGGGGAACGAGATTTCGACGATCGCGACAAGGACGACGACGATGACGACGACGACGACGACGACGAAAGCGAACGACGACGAGGGCGACCGCACCGGCCGCGACGCCGGCCGCGACATCGGCCGCGACGCCGGCCCGTCCCGATCCTCTACGGCACAATCCACGACCCCTGGCTCCACTTCGCCATCTGCCTCTCGGCGCTGCTCCACGACGTCGACCACCGCGGCGTCCCCAACGCCGCTTTGCGCGCCGAGCGCGACCCGCTGGCCGAGCGATACGGCGACCCCTCCCGGCTCGACAGCTACGCCGAGTGGAACTCGCTGGACGTCGGGCTGAGCCTGCTGCGGGAGGAGCGGGACGAGTTCGGGGCGCTGGCGGACGCGGTGGAGGGGATGGGGACGGAGGCGGAGGCGGAGGCGGAGGTGGGGGACGGACGAGGCGGAGGCGACGGCGGCGGCGGCGGCGAGCGTCCCGAGGGAGGGAGGAGGAGGAGCGAGCGGTTCTACGAGATGGTCACGGACTTGGTCCTGTGCACCGACATCGCCTCGAAGGAGCGGAGGGAGTTGGGGATGAAGAAGTGGGAGCGGGCGTGGGAAAGGGGGGGAAGGGGAGGCGAGCGACGGCGGCGGCGGCGGCGGGGCCGGCGCGAGTCGCACCGCTCGTCCACATCCACCGTCGTCACCGACAACACCTCCTCGGACGCCGCCTCCCCCGGGGACGACGGCGAGCATCGTGCGGCGGACCTCCTCGCGCCCGAGGCCGCCGCGGCGATCTCCGAGCAGGTCATGCAGGCGGCCGACGTGTCCCACACCATGCAGGACTTCGCGACGTTCGTGAAGTGGAACGGACACCTCTACAGGGAGGTGGTGGCGGCGCACGACTGCGGGAGGACGGCGTTGCACAGAGCGGCGGCGGCGGCGGCGGCGGAAGGCGAGGCGGGGACGGGCGACGACAACGCCAACGCCGACGCCGACGCCAACGACGCGCCCGGCATCCCCCACCCCCGGGAGAAATGGTACGAGTCCCAGATCTCCTTCTTCGACTTCTACATCGTCCCCCTCGCCGAACGCCTCGACGCGTGCGGCGCGTTCGGACCGACGACTCGCTTCGCGCCCCTGGCGCGCAGGAACAAGGAGCGGTGGATCGCCGAGGGGCGGGAGATCACGCGGGCCATCGTGGAGGGGGCCGAGGGGACGGCGCTGCTCCCGCCGGTGCCCGCCGCCGCCGCGGCCGAGGAGGAGGAGGAGCGGTCCGCCTCCCCCGCCGCGTGCGACGGGGCGCGACAGGGCGAGGAGGAGGACGCCCCAGACGACGAGGAGGACGCCGTCGCTACCATCAGCCGCGTCAGCTTCGCGGCGTCGTATTCCAGCCGCGGCTCCCGGCTCAACCCCTCCGCCCTGGCCAAGTACCAAGCATCCTCTTCCTCCCTGGGCACGGGGACGGAAACTTCTTACGAGATCGATGTCTCGGTCGACGCCATCGTCCCGAACATCATGGTCCGGCAGCTGGCCGAGACCCTGAAATCCGACATGAGCGCCCCGCGGGCCCTCTCCGCCGTCTCCCAGTCGTCCTCGCCTCCCGGGCGGGCGGGGGGACTCGACGCTGCCTCCCTCCGCGCCTCGGCGCTGGGGATCTCCGTGCGGCGGGCCCTTCCGAGCCCCCCCACGCTCCGCGAGGCCATCGTCCGATATCGGTCTCGCGGGTCCATTCGAAGGCGTCGCGGGGCGCTCCTGTTCGTGGACATCAGCGGCTTCACCAACCTGTCGCAGAACTACCCCGTGGAGGACTTCAAAACTTTCATCAACGAATACTTCACGAAAATCATCGAATTGGTCGTCGCATTTGGCGGGGAGGTCGTTAAGTTTGCGGGCGACGCTCTTTACGCCATCTGGAGCGACGGGGCAGAGGGGGGCGACAATGGTTCGGAAGGCGCGGACGGCGGCAAGCCGGATCTCAGCTGCCCCGGTGGGATCGGCCGGCACGTGGTCAACGTCGAGAGGTGCACCGCGTGCGCCATCGCCCTAAATTCCTCGTGCAACGGATATCGCGTGTCTAAGTCGTACAGTACCCGCCGCTCCTCCACTGCCGACAGCTCCGCATCCTCTGCGGATGGGGACGGCAACGGGGGCGTCAGGGGGCAGGGAGAAGTCCTGTACCGGTTCCAGGACAAAGGGGCCGAATATGAAGAGCGTGGGGCGGTGTTGAACGTGTACTGTGGTGTGGGGGAGGGTGTGATGGCAGGGGTCGACGTCGTGGCTAATGGACGGGCTGAGTTTTTCCTCGTGGGGCGGCCGCTCAAGGGTGAGTTTGTTTGGCCCTGCTCTCCTTTAGCTGCATATGAGACCAATTTCACTCCACTGGAGAGAATGTCAGGAGAGAGGTGATGCATTAGGGTGGGGGCATTCTCGGCCTGGACGCTGGTACTTTTGGCCTGCATCTCACAAGCAATCCGTTTCAAAATGTTCGCTTCCCAGACGTTGCCAAGGCCGAGGGTCTCGCCCACGCGGGGGAACTGGTGATCAGCCCATCTGTCGCCAGTGTTCTGCGCAGTATGGGGCCGGAATCCATTGCGTCCAAACTTGTCTTCGACCACAAGGAGGACGGCTTCCAGCGCGCTGAATGGCCGGACCATCCTTCCACTGATGATATGCTTCACAACCTCAATGCTAGCGATGCCGTGGAGGAAAGGGCCAGTGTCCAGTCCCTTCTCAGCGAGCTGGTCCACACTGCTGAGCTTGACGACGATGACGCCGACCCTGCTGTTCTCCAGTCAGAACTCATGCGTCTGCTGGAGTGCCACCGCCACGAGGCGACTCGTGGCGTCGTCGGGAAATTCGCCGCCGAATTACGCAATGTCGTCATCATCTTCATCAGCATCCAATACGAGCCCGAACTTCCTGATGACGACCCCTCCCAGGACGATTCCTTTCTGGAGTCTTTTCAATCCATCTATTCTATCATTTCGGAGAGTGTGGCCTCGCGATCTGGTCAGGTGCGACAATTCATCAACGATGACAAGGGCACTGTATTCATTGGGTCTTTTGGCCTCCGAGGTTCTGTTGTACTCTCGCCTGCCGACATAGCCGTGGACGCTGCAATAGAGGCACAAAAGACGCTTCTGGAAATCATGGACATCAAGTGTTCCATCGGAATCACTCTCGGCAAGATATTCTGCGGAGAGACTGGCTCACGAAGCCGGTATGAGTATTCTCTACTGGGACCAAGCGTGAATCTTTCAGCGCGTTTGATGGCCAAGGGCGATTGGGGGCAGATCAACTGTGACGAGAAGCTGAGGAGCCATGCGTTTGGCCGGCACGCATTTGTCATTAATGGTTCTCACAGGCTAAAGGGTTATTCGGAATCAGTTCCGTTTTATCAGCCAAAACTGAAGGAGAAGGATGGCGACGAGGGAGATGATGATGTTGTGACATTCTTCATTCACCACAGGGGAGAGGTGCTGGACCTGGCCTATGACATTATCCAGAAACGCGAAATGAGGGATAGTAGTGGCAAGCCCGTTGTCCAGCCCCGGATGATAATCATACGTGGTGACGAGGATAAGGGCAGGGATGCGTTCGTCACGGGCCTTCTCCAACAACCCTCGCTGCTCAACTCGAGTCTCGTTCTGGAGGCAAATAAGTGCTTCCATGATGACCCCTTCTATTGTTTTATTCCCGTTGTGACGCGCATACTGCTGTCATTTTCTGAGCCACGAGACAGGCTGGTATCGCTCAAGAAGCGGTACAAGCGATCCTCTGTTCTGGCGAGCTTTCTGGCGAACGATACGTGGAAACAAGAGGCGTTTCCCCCCGGGACTGAGATCGTACCATTGGAATTACAGCCATTCTTGAGTTTGGTAAACGACTTTGTGTTCAAGGGCTTTCCGTTGCTCAAGAGCTCTGCTGAGGCAAAAAGACTGAAGGATAATGAGAAAGCGGAGCGGTGTGTCCAAGTCGTGGGAGCTCTGATTGCTAGGTTTGCGGACCTGACTGAAAGGCCAGGAATCATTTCCATTCCCGAGGCTGACAAGGTGGATGAGTACTCAAAAAAGCTTTTGAGGCGCATGCTTACGTCTGATGGGAACTTGGTGATAGTTGGTGGCGCTGACGATTCATCCCTGCGAATGGATGAAGCTGACGCGTTTCCATCACTTGACAGTGTGGAAGATAGTTTCTTGTCTTCTATTCTGGGCGACAAAAAAAATATTGATGTTGAGGTCCGGTGCATTGATCTGCTTGATAGACAGTCCACCCTGGATCTCTTCCGATGGTCACTTCGCCGCGAATTCACAAGCGAGGAGTGTGAAATAATGAATTGCCCGGCCATTCGGGATTCGATTTTCCAGTTTTGCGGAGGCATGACCCATGCCACAGCGAGGTTGGCGCACACATTCTCCGCTCAATACCTGCTGGCCCAAACTACGAATAAAAGTGAGGGAAGCAAAAAGGAATGCCCAGCTATTGATCTCTTGGACTTCCTCCGGCAATTCCTGAAGGACACACCTACTGACCTTGACCAGATCACAGCCTTCCGTGTTGACCAGTTAAAGCCCGAGGAGCAGATGCTCCTGAAGATCGCATCTGTAGCTGGCTTTGATCAGTACAGTTTTTCACAAAACTTATTGGAGACTGTGATTCTATCACTTTCGCGTGAATCGTTGGCCATCGCTGAGGACGGTTGTGGAGATGATGGCCTTGAGGGAGAAGAATTGGAGGTGCCCCTCGGTGTTGGTGGAAATTCTGAGGGCGTGCCGATTAGTGTTGGAGTTGTGTCAGGAGAGAATCCATACAGTTACATGTTCCAGGGAGATTACTTTGAGCGAACACTTGGTAAGTGAACCATCAAATGGGAACGAACCACACCCCAATGATCTGGAGTGAAGACCTTTGGTTTAGGGGCTCTTACCTGGGGAATGATACTCAGGTATATCTGGGAATTTCTGTATTGTGGTCATCTCACACTGTGTTCCACCTCCTGTCGGATATTGAATCTCAGACTCGTTAGTTGTCCACAAATTCCTTGATGAGGTTAATGTTGAAATGAGCGACCTTAGCAGCATGGATTCAGTCATGTACCGCTTCCGCAATGACCATGAACAGACTGTTGTCAACGGTCTCATGTTGAACGACCAGAAGAAGCGCACTCACTTGGAGGTGGCAGTTTATTACTCTTCGCATTACAATCGTGGCGGAGGGGGTGACGGGTCGGGCGATAACGACTCGTCCTCCCTCTCAACTGATATCACCTCCGTCCCCGCGACAAACTGGGAGCTCTTCCAAATTCTCGCACTTCATTATGATCTTGCTGATGTTCCCATACCCGCCATGCAGAACTACTTTGACTCAAGCATGAGCCTTGCAAGCTTGGGAGTAAGGGACAAGTCCCACGGACGGCTGATAAGCTCGTACCTGATGCTAGAAAAGATTCTTCGGTACGCATCAACTGTTGATGTGAAGATTGATGAGTACACAGAAATGCGGCGGCAGATTGCCGGCCAGATGATCCGTACAATTGGGAACGAGGATCTCAAAGATGGTACGAAGGTGCTTTCCAAGGAACACTTGCGGATCGCCTTTGGCAACGATATCCTCGCCTTCAATAAAAGTCTGGTGATGTTGACAAAGTTTGGTCAGTCTGTTGGCACAATAGAGAAGGAGGGATACATTTTTGGGTCAGAGCTTTACATCCAGGCAATACTATTGGTCCTCCTGACACTTGAGGACGATGCTTTTGCTAATCTGACCTCTAGCTTATCCTCATTCTTAGGGCATGTGGACATGAAGCATCAGAAAGAACAGGGCAAAGGGCAGGACGCTGGTTCGGAGGATTGCTCCTTTACATTGAGCAGGGAGGACTCGTGCATGGACTCTTTCGAGATAGATGACCTGACTGTGTCTTTCCCGGCGTTCAGTGGGCTGCTTACGTTCTACCGAGACTCTCCTATCGGGGCAAATCAGGTCCAGGAAACATTCCTCGCAAACCTGTTCGTCGCCGTGACACAGGAAACAAACCAGAGAATCCACACCCTGCGAACCAAGTGTATACTTAGCCACCTTTATTTGAAGCATGGGGACATAGTCAATGCACTTGTGGAATGCGAGGGTATCAAGAAGATTTACGACCATGATGCTCATAGCCTTGAACTTGTGACCGTTTATGGCATGGACTGGTCCCTCATCTGTGTCATGACAATGGCGTCCACATACCTTTACCGGGGTCAAATTTCTGCCGCCCGTAGAAATGTCGAGTTTCTGAAGGCACAGATGATGAAGCTTGATGAGTTTGCTTCCAGCACTAAGGCAATGTCCAAGGGAAACTTGTCTTCATTTTACCTGTTGCTCAATGAGTTTGAAGAAGCAGCCGAGATTGCAGCAGGTATCAATGCAACGCAATATGGATATTTCTTCAAGGGTATTGGTATCCTGCAGGAAGAATTGGCCGATCGAGAACTCTCGCTCCACAAACGCAAGGCTTTTGACAGCTCTGCCCGGGACTTCAACCTTTTATCTATTTTAACGTCCGGCAACGTGTATACTGTCAATCACAGCCGGGGTATGCTTGCCCAATCCGCAGAGACTCTCAGCGACTGCGGGATCGAAGCGGTCCGGGCAGCTCTATGCGCAACTGAGGTGCGAAATCTTGAGCTGCGGCCAGAACGCTGCGCCGATGTGGTAAAGGACCAGGTCCGGTACTGCCAGGCAGGGCTTGCGTACTTGAGGCAGTCGCTGGGCCAGAATGATGCCAACAATCATGAGAGACGCAAGAACTACTTCATGTGTCTTCGCCAGCAAGCCCACCTATTTTGTTGGCACGAGAAGTTGCTGCGGCTACTGCAGGAGCGATATGGAGTTGCCAAGACAATCGATTTACTTGAAATAGAGGGGAAGGAACCAGAATTAGCGAAGGAATCGCTTGATCAATGCAAGAAATTGAGTGAAAGATACGATTATCCATTCATGCAACTCCTAGCTGGAAAGAGCTACATCATATTAGGGTTGGATACTCCGGGCGGGGAAGAGTTGATAGGAAAGGCACTTCAGCGCATGGAACCATCGGATCGTGATGCTGCAGAAGCTGTTCTCTCCAGGATAGACAACAGCAATCAAGACATTGGGATCGAGCCTCCGAATAACTTTACCCCCCCTCCATGCCTGAGAGGGGTGCCCTCAGCTGCCTGACTTTCTTGGAAAGGCTTGCCATTCCAAGAGAAATCGAGATGTACTTGTATGAATACTGTAAATAGAACTCAAAATCTAGAGTTGTTTCAAGTTAATTTGATTTCAATCTGCAGAATCATTTAGCCTGAAGTAATGACAGAGGTTGAGGTATTTTGCATTTCAGTGATGACGATGTCTTGTGAGAGCTTCTTGATTTGGTACTAGAGTCAGCCCCGCTGTGCAGACACGGCGTCATTATTTGCCGCCCATAGATCCCAATTGTACGGAGAGCCAGGTTATTGCTGTGTCTAAACTAGATGGCAACGCGTTGCCCGCAGATACTGGGGTCTACGATTTTTTTTTAGAGAGAGATGGGAAATTGAAGTATGATGTACCTTGATGTACCCTTTAAGAGAGTAAGGTTACCTCTCTATCACATCACGAGAAGTGCAGAAGGGGGAGGGGGAGGGGGGCTCCACCCCCTTGTAACAAAGATGATTAATTATGGTAGATAGGTCAGAACCTAATCAATTTTTCCTACTTAGGCAAAGAAGTTTCTGCAATCAGAAAATTGCATTTGGGATGAGGTGTAAGGATAAATAACTAGAGGCAGCTGTGCTGCTGCAGACATGGCTGAATTTCCATGTCATGATTCCTCTCATATCAACGGTTTTGTAATTTCATGCATGCAAACCAACAACAAAACAAAGGGAACTTACCAATGTATACAAAGTCATGTTAGATTTTAGATATGGATGATTGTTATCACGTTTGCTCGGTCTTAATCCTCTATCTTTGTCAATATAATGGCAACGACAACAGATAAAGCAAACGCAACAACCGCCAAGGCAACGAGCAAACACAACGACCAAGGAAATGACAACTGATGCAGAAAACAAAGCCAAAAAGACAGCGTTCTCCCTGTCTTATCCCCCTGTCAAGGTCAACATTGTTGATACATTTATTGAAAGGTTAGCAATCCAGATATGGGCGGCAGACACACTTCCTGTGACTCCCGTCTGGACCCCAAAAACAAAGAGAATTACAGCGTGATAGCAGACTGGGTAAGGGTGTGACTCCATGTGTTAATGCTTTAGCTCCATTGGATGGATACGCATAATGTTATGATAGACCTACAAATGTATCGGACACCTCCACAGTCCACAGTCCGTGCTAACTTGTTGATCACCTCGCACAACCTGGCACACATAAAATTAGCAGACGATGCTCTCACCTTGTTTTATATTGTGAAGACAACTGTAGCAGTGCCTTATGCGTTGATTTACTAGCCGGCTTTTGTGACCACTATTCCTGCTAGGGGCTAAATCTGACCTCTATCGACGGATCTGACAACTTTTACCGGACCCCCATCCAGTCGTTAAGAATTTTACGCAACCACTACCCCTTCTAATCTCGTACCCCCGTTCTCGTCAATACTGCATGCAGTTGGGCTTCCAGGGTAATGAGTTCTAAATCTGATTTTCTCTCGCCTTCTCTTCGCCTGCTTTCTCCACATACTTCTGAACTCTCCACCTGAATATCGGGTTCCCCTTTGTCTCCTCCAGCATGCGGTTAAACTCATCAGAGTCCAAACCGTACCGCTTAACAATCTCCTCGGCCTGAACTGGAAACTTCTCGCACACCCTCCTAACTTCCGGGTGGAGCAGCGGCTGGACGTTCGGGTCCGACAGGTCGAACCCCGACGGGAACCTTTCTACCTGCAGCGATCGCCGCAGAGCCTCCATCTGGTCGGCCCTCAAGTCCTCGATCTCGTGCACGGACCGAGCGAAGAGTTGGACGCGGTACTTCTTGTGCTCGTGCGACTGGAGCAACTTCCTCGACGACGGGTCTTCTAGCAGTGGTACCTTCTCCAGGCGCACAGCGCTGGCGAGGCGGTAGAGGTAGGCCTGCTCTGACACGCGCTCCCTCAGCGCCGAGTCGTTGACCACCTCCCGCCCGATCTGGTTGAACTGCGTCACGGTCATGCCAAGCGCCTTCACCGCCTTCGTGCTTTGAAGGAGGAATGCCGTCTCGGCCCGCTCCTTGGCCGCCTCCGTCGGATCAAGGGACTTGCCCCTCACCTTGTTGGGCGATTTGTCCCCCGAGGAGATGCTTCCCAGCCAGCTCTTCTTTTTCTTGGATTCCCCCGCTCGTGCGATTTCCGCATCTCGCACCCTCCGGAGGCCCTCCGTCACGGCGAGGGCGGCGGCGTAACGATCGTACTTCTCCTCCGAGGGGATGCGGAAGATGGAGGGCATGGTCTCCCCTTTCTCTGCCGCCGCGGCCATAGCGCCCTTGGCTGCGCCCGCGGAGGATATTCCCGCGGGCAACCGAGGGACGCTGCCGCTGCTCGCCTTGCGAACCACGCGCTTCTTGACCAATTTCTTCTTCATCGGCCCCTTCTGGGAGGAAGTGGGCGAAGATGCGCTCCCCTTCTGGACGGGCCGCGCTTTGGCCGCGACGGCGCCGCCTCGAGGCGGCGCGCTCGACGACGACGACGATGGTGATGGGGTAATCGACTTCGCCCGCCAAGGAAGGCGAGCCCGGCTGACCCTCTGTGGTTTCGAAGGCGATGCAGCGGCCCCACAGAAGGAGGCAAGTGCTACCGCAATTGCAAACACAACCGCGATGGCGGGGCGCCGAGAGCTCGACATCGTTGGCGCGCTTTTGATGTTTACTAGCCCGCTACGCGGGCTAGCGCTTCGCGGAGTTTGTATCGTAGCTCCTC
>JALLPA010001462.1:0-10813 GCA_036939895.1 Thalassiosira exigua | reverse complement strand
CATACATAAAATTAAAAAGGGCCACCGTGCTGCAGCGGCGGCCGCCGCCTTTCATTCATATTCGCAAGAATTTGTACCCTTTTGGGCTTACTACTTACTACACAAAGATAAGAAATCTCCAATGAACAGCCAAGTAAGTCAATGACATGTATCCGGTCTTGACCCCCTGTTTCTTTCCATATCAAGGACCTTCAAGGACCTTGACTGACCTCTTTACACACTGATAAATAACAGGTGGTGACAAGTGAAATAGTAAGTCGAAAGTTGCTCCATGTCCCCCTTCTTCCACTCCACCAAAAGGGTAACTAGGCACCCTATGAACACACAATTAAGGAATGATGTTTGAGCCATTTCCGGGATTCAGAATTGAGCTCGCTCGTGAGTTGTTCACCAAACCTCTTTCTCTCAGCAGTACTCGATACGAATTCAGTGTATCATCAATATTGGTGTAACAACCCACAAGATGGCGTTGGCCATCCTCTGGGCTAGAACCCGGGGCCACAGAAAATCCGCGCCGACCATGGACCATTCTTTGATTGTTGAAGACCAACATTTCTCCTGGACGCAATTTGTGCTCCCAAGTGAAGTCGTGAGCATACTGAGATAGTTCGTTGTTCGAACCATTTCTACCTGTATCATCGTTCAACATTTCCTCGAAGTCGGCGTACGCCTCAAAGTATTCATCCACCTGCCATGGTGGCAAACAGATCGGACCTTCAAACGGAGGGCTCCAATGAACCGATATGATCTCACGGTCCATAACTGACGACATCTCCATACCTCCCTCCTCGGCAGCCAGCACTATGTGAGGCCTCCTGTACGTCATGCATGCCCCATCGCGCTGCTTCACGAACGTCGCCGGACACCGGACCAAGTGCTCGAAGCTCTTCGGACGCACCTCTCGCAAACGATGCGCCGCGGCCATGGCGTCGAGGAGGATGCTCTCGCCCCCCACTACGCCCTTCCCCATCGCCACGCAGTGGAGCAGCTGCATCCCCGGCGGGGACTCGTAGTACGCCAAGTCCTGGTGCGGGCACAGCGCCGTCGACGTGTAGGCGACGTTGTTGGAGCCTCCCTCGCCATTGCGTACGTGGAAGACGTCGCCATACAACGCGCCGTGGGAGAGCGCTCCGCCAGACATGGCCTTTGCCACTTTTTCCACCGGCAAATCCTCATCGCCCGCTTTGTTGGTTGGAGATTCCAAGTCGGGCACGGGAGTGTTGGACACAATGGCAGCGCCGTCACGAAACACATGATGGAGCAAGCTGAACAAGCCCTGCTGCAACACTTGCCCATCGTCGCCTATGATAGAGCGATAGCTTACATGCATCAGTCCATCAGGTCCATGCGCTTTGATATCCTTGCCTCGATACAATGACCTCAACATAGCTGCTACAGTGTCCGGCGTAGAATACCACAAAGGAGGTGCATCCTTCCGCACGGCATGCATCGGTTGAACCTCCGTCCGTTCCCTGTGTTCCATCCTGGCTCTGTCGTCGTATCTGAATCTCTGAAGCCATTCCAAATCATAAATTGATGACACATCTGGTGGGGACGTCGCCGATGGACCAGACCACATAATTTGAAGATATGGCCGAACTGACGCGCCCTTTGTTGGAGAAGCACCATCAAGCAATGCCGTTGCCCACATCCACGGCTGGTATTTTCCATAAATAGCCAGGGGATGACAACAGTCCTCGGATGTCGGTCCAGGAACCTTCAATCTTTCGGTAGCCGTTGCCGTCGAGCCAGGAATTCCGTTGCCCTCGGCTCGCCGAACTCGACCGTCACTTCCAGAGCCATCAATTCCAACCTCCTCGTCCTTCTCGAGGCTGCAACGAACGATTCTCGCGTGTTTAATTCTCGGCCTAGATCTGGACGAGGGAGTCCGCTGTCCCGAGGGAAGGATCACCCGCTTGGGATCGTTCGCCCAGAGCCAAGAGGCGTGATAAGTGGACTGGCCGCCCGACCCGCTTGCGAATCGAAGGGTGAGGCGACCGCCGTCGCGGTCCACGTCGACGATGATGGCGCCGTCTTCTGCCGTTGCCTCCGCCTTCTCGCCTCCGATGAGCTCGACGGAAGGCGATGAGAGGAGACGCAAAGTGGGCTGCCAGGCTGTGGGGCCACGCTCAGATCGGGTTCGGGCTTTCTGTGAGACCATGATGTCGAGCGAGGGTGGGCTCGGCGTGCGCGGCGAGGTGTCGGGTGCGGGGGCGGGGGCTGGTTTATTTAATTTCCCGGTCGGCGTCCGTCGGCGTTGCTCGTCGCGGGTGTTCGCATTTGATGCGGGCAGAGGTTGAGCCCGCCGTTTATTAGCATCCTTTATCTAAGTATGTATCATACCTATTCTCAGTTTGGGGGGCCGATTGGCCTTTCGTTGGTATTTTCCGCTCAAAGAGGGTCATCCCCCCCAAAGCCCCCCAACCCCCAGCCTCCCCCAGCCCCCCTCGCTCACCAGTCCAGCCCCCCTCAAACAGAACCTCACTTTTTCACACTTTTCACACGATGATGGTGGGCAGCCGCCAAGCCGCGCCGCGACGACACCAGAGCCCGAGGCAACCGGCGCCGCCCGTGTACGTCTTGCGAAGTCCAGCGGCGGTCGTCGACGCCAGGCGCCGGAGGGCGCAGCGTTCGAATTGGCTCCTCGGCTTGGTCGGGTCGACGGTGTTACTCTCGAACGCCCTGTTCATCTGGCATCAGACGGTGGCCCTGGAGTCGATACGGCGGAACAGCGCGCTGCCTATGGAAAGGGCCCCGCCTCCCCCTCCGAAGCCGCTCAGGTTTATATCCGTCGTGGGGACGTATCATTCGGGAACAACTGTGAGTGCGATGGGATGACAGCTTGACGAGCTACATTTGATGCAACAACATACTCTTACGTGCTCATTTTGGGGGCGGTTCAGGCCCTTTGGAAGTCCATCAAAAGCAACGAAGGAATTGCCACAGCGAAGGGGATTGATTTGAAAGCCTACGGCATGTCAGATGCAAGTGGATACCCACCGTGCGAGGTCCCATTGCTGAACGATTCGTCTGTGGACATGGACATCTCAATGGGCAATTCGTCCGGAATCGTGAGTTGATCTGATTTTCTTCTTTTCTACGATATCTATCTGCACTTGAACTTCTGACGCTCCTCTATAATCCCCGACTGGACTTTGCAAGGATGAACCAAACACGCATTTGTTCGCTCAGTACGGAGCCATGTGGGGAGACTGGTCTGAAGAAGGGCCGTACACAATCGACGGTGTGCTGAAGATGGCGCCACCACACAAACGAGATGGTACGTTCATCACGGATACATTGATTATACATTGTCAGGAGAGGATTCTAACTCCCTCGCCACATGATACTACCTTAAGTGTTTTATTCCTGGTATGTTCTTTATAGCAGCAAAAGGCATTCGTTTGCCTGATCGCACTACGCTTACTTTTCTGATACTGTCACGACGTCCCATGAAACAAGGTGGAAGCATACACCACCACAGCATCCTGTCTTAGCCTGTTTTCGTCCTGATACATTGTACGTAGTCGTGGTTCGTCATCCCAAGGTATGGGGAGCAAGTATGAAGCGAAAGTCGTTTGATTTCAAATACGAACCACTCCTGAGGTGAGAGACGCCCTTCGATGGCCGGTGTTGACGATGCATCCGTTGTCTGTTTGCTAATCCTCCATCTCTCTTAAACCTGAGACTGTGGAGGTTGCATCGGATCAACCCTCGGCACCTGCCTCCCCTCGAAATGCGCTTCCGTTCCCTTTATAATGCTTGGGAATATTACATGAGAGGCTACTTGTCCTGGGAGAGCATGTCCATTGGGAAAAACTGCTATGCCGGTGTGGACTCAAAAAATAACTGCCTAGGTGAGCCATGCCATGCATGAAGTGATCCGTTGTAACCGAAACTATTTCCTGATCCTGCCGTTCACTCAGGAGGTACCAACAACATACCAAAAGGCCATAGGAACATACTGCTCGTACGGTATGAAGGTGAGAAAGACCTCTCTATGATTGGTGTTAAATGATATTATCATTGTCTGATGATACTCCGTCTCTGCTTGCGAACCAGATTATCTAACGAAACCAAAAAGAGTGTTAGCAGATATATTCTCGTTTGCCTCTCGGGGTCTTATCGATACGGACACAAACGAGGATAATTTTGTCATCAATGATGCCCAGGAACTGGAAGTAATGAACGAGATGTTGACAGTGAGTGAAAGTATCCTCTGTTCATTCACCCATGTAATTTCGCTTCTCTTTATTCAACCCTCTATTCTTTTTCTGCGAAAGAATCTGAAAGCTGAGCAATACTTCTCTTCAACAGGTTCTGATTGGGACGGTGCCACGCAACTAACAAAATTGTGCGCAGTGTTGGGTTACAGCTGCGATGAATCCCCAGCTATGATCGTTGAGAGTAGCCAGTACTGAGTTAGATTTATAAATCTAAGATGCGTAAACGATACTAGGAGCCTGAGTAAATTTAGTATTGTCATTTAAGTAATGCCTCAAGCATTTTTGTGAATTCCTTGCTCCTCTTCTGTTCTTCTGTCTCCTCATAAGGTTCATCTGATCTCATCCGTTTCGTCCTCCCATTGACAGTTGTCTCTTGTTCGATTATTGCAGGAGGTCGCTTGATAACCTTCTTGCTAACTTTGGGGGTTTCAATGCCTTTTCCACAGTCAGTACTCATCTTCCCATTGTAGTTATCTCTTGCGCTGTTCTCTTTTTCCTCTGATCCCAATTCTTCTTGATAGAGATACGCGGGAATTTCATTGATCACAGGTGCTGGTATGGTAGGGGCTTCAAAAGCAGCAGCTCGGTCGATGATGTGTGACATCATTTGGGCGGGAAGGTATAACAGTAGGTCTCCTTCGGCGTCTAAATTTGATTCGCCACAAGCAGCAAGCAAAGCAACATTTGCAAAGCAGTTGGATAACTGACCATTGTCTACCATCGTCAAGATATCATCTTTCAGCGTCGGAGGTAAACCATTTGCAAATTGTTCGACAGCTGTGGCGAAAGATTCTTCTTCCAGCCAGTCCTGGAATATGTCAAAAACTATCTCCCTGAGGTCAGACGGTGGTTTGTGCCAATCATATGGAAGGTCATATTGCCCATCAAAGTACATTGGGAACGATCTCCTTCCTTCTTCCCGGAATTCCAACGGTGGCCAGTTGTGCAGTGACTCATGAATCTCCTGTGTAACATCAGACAAATCTTGGGTCATTTTCGTGAGGGCATCAATGCATGTGCCTCGCGTCAGGGTTGTCCCACTAGAACTGAAAAATATGTCATCGAGCAATGAAGATGATCCTTTCAGGCAACCTCGTGCATTAATGTTTTGAATCAGGCGATGAAGGCAGAGGAATCCAATGTTTGCGAGCGAGACTCGCACCAGGGATGGACCAACATGATTGACCATTTCCGATTTGTTTGATAAGTCCTTCACATACGAGTCAACGATGGTTTCGCAGCACTTTCCAAATGCATCATCAAGATGACAATTATGGGGGGCTGCCACACCTTCGCGCTGCAGAGTCGCACTTTCACTCCTAGCCTGTTGCGATTTTCCCAACAGAGTATCAAGAACCTTGACCATTTGTTGTTCGTCATACCCTATTCCATCGTCTAAAACAAGAACCATCCGAGGAACATTGCCGTCAGATAACTCTCTCACTTCTCCATCAGGATACTCTGGACTGGCAGCAGCGATGCCAGCAGCGGAAGATGGAAGCAGCATTAAGGCCCCATTGCAATCTTTGCAGGCTGCTTGATCCTCATTTCCAATGACTGCCACAGCCTGAACTTTCACAAGATGTGTTCCCCGCTGAACGACATGTGTTGACACTTGACCTATCCGTAGGTGCGAACTCGCCCACATCAGCAAGGTATCATATAGTTTCTCCATTCCTGGTGTTCGTTTTGGAAGCAACACAACGTACTTGAAGAGCACCATGCTTTCACTTGTTTGCACAGTGGGAGGGTAATCCATGCCGTTTGTGCTAGATTTCATGAGAGATTCAGCCACCATTTGAGCAAGCTTGATCGGTTGCCTGGTTGCTGTCGCAAGTTGATACATTGTGTTTTCTAATCCAGCCCCGCAAATGTCATCCTGAGTCATGATAGAGCCACTTTGACAGACCTGATTGGCATCATTGAAAGATCCAACTGTAGCGCGTGAAGGGTAATGAGTCACTGTTGGATCGAGTGTCTCCAAACACTGCATGGACTCTTTATGGCTTTCAAACCTGCGCATGCGTCTTCGCCAAAGACGCCATACCAACACTCTCCTGGCCTTGTCCACCTTTTCACGCCAGGCCATTTCTATTCTCCGGGCCTCCTCTTCTCGAACCTGCCGAGCACGCTCCTCCTCAGCCCTCCTCTTGAGCTCAGCTACTCGTCGTCGCTCTTCCTCCTCTTCACGACGCGCCCTCTCCGCACGTTCCCTTGCAGCCTTGATCTCCGCTTGTCGGCGTGCCTCCTCTTCCTCACGTTGCCTGGCAAGCAGAAGCTGCCGTTCGCGTTCTCTTCTCTCCTCTTCTGCCCTTGCACGGGCCTCCTCCTCACGCCTGCGAGCCTCTTTTTCTTGCCTCTCTCTCTCAGCACGTTCTGCCGCAGCCCTGGCCTCAGTAAGGCGACGGGCCTCCTCCTCCTCGCGCCGTCGCCTTGCAAATTCTTGTTCCTGCCTTTTCTTCTCCTTTTCAAGCCTCTCTGCCTCTGCCCTTCTTACTGCCTCCTCACGAGCCCTATTTTCTGCTTCCAGTTTTTCCAGCCGTAATTTCTCCTTCTTTTGCTTTTCTAATCGGTCTTTTGCCTCAGCCTCCGCGATGAGGCGCCTTTTCATAGCCAACTTCTTCGCCATTTCAGCTGCAGCTTGAGCTTTCTTTCTCTTTTCTTCAGCAACTGCAGCTGCATCAACACTTGAACTAGAGATGGGGGATAGAGTAGCGCCCTCCCCACTGACCCCACCTCGGCAGACAGATAATCGCGTTGCTCCGTTAAGCTTGGATTCGATAGTTCGTATCATCTTTCTCGGCTTCAGGGTGAGGATATGACCCTTTTCAGGATCCTTGGGTTCGCGGAATTTGGAATGGCGCCAGAACACCTGATCACCCTTCACCGTGATGCCATAGTGTTGACATGCAGCCCTTGCCTCGTCCTCGTCCTCATAGCACAGCAGGTGGACAAGGTTTTTTATAGGATATGAATCAAAGAACGGTTCTCCAGTGGTTTTGTGTTTAGCGCCATAAGTCCTTGACATGATGACCAATGCATCCTTTCGCATGTTCTCAACGTATTTGAACATGACGCACGCAAACAAGTACGGCGTGGCAGGCGATCGGAGGAAACTAAAGAACTATGTTCCAAAGAAGGACGCCGGTTGCAGGTGAGTAACATCAACGAAAAATAGGCTTAAGAAGAGGCAGAGTACATCACATACCTTCGCATAGTTGTGGTCTTTTTTCGCCTAGCAGTCACAGGATTTCAGTCCAAGATGGAGGTGTATGAGCAAAATCGAGTCTCAACGATAGATTACCACAACAATTGACAGTCCCGAAGGCGAACTCACCTGAAAGATGGACAGCGCCAACTGGACCGGTGTGGAGTAAAAAATGGCGGGTTTCTGTACGCACAGCCTCCCGGAATATTTGAGCACCTCCATCCCGCCCTCATTGTTCAACGTCAGAAGTATGTATAGACCTCTCATTTCGGGTTCTGCCGTGCCACGCGATGGGGACTTAGCGCCGTTGGTGCCAATGATTCTCTTCGAAACGTCATCCGACTGAGGACCGTTGGACAGGGGGGTGCCGTCGAAATCCACAGGAGATTTTCCCATGACGATGTCTGATCCGCAGCCTTGGACATCCTTCCTCCCATCCACATGCCCTTCGGCCACTGACCTCCCGAGGGCATCGTCGTAATAATTGTTCAGGGTCTTCATCGTCTGACCCAGCTCCGCGATATTCTGCTGACTCTGATGCTTCACGAACTCGGAGATGTGGCTCAGCTGGTGCTCCGCCATGGCGTGCCAACGCGCGATGCGCTCGTGACAGCGGACCGCCCGGGCGTCACACTTACCCCCCGTCCCTATGTAATTCTGAAGGATGAAGTCCTTGCGCACCATCCGCGTCCGGTCCCAGATGAATTGGTAGACGTCCAACGGTGGGGGAGTATCAGATGGCTGGTTTATCCAGCGCTTGTCGGCCCCCTGCCTATCACGTTCCTAGAAGAGGGCGAAATGACCAACATGGTATGCAGCCTCTATGTCAACTTGGTTCCAGACTGCAAGAAAAGCCTTTTTGCCGCCGCGCGGGGGGGCACGTAGTGGCGACGACTCGAAAAGAAAGAGAGACCCAGCCGCCCCACGACGCAAAAGGCAGAATCCAACTCACCATGACCCACTCCTCTAAGTAACCGCAGACGCGCTCCAAGACCTCCGGAGGTCGCACGAGCTCCGGAATGTCCAGCTTGAAGTCCGCCGCCGATCGGCGGAATCGCTTCACCGCCGTGTCGCGGAGCGTCCATCCCTCGGGGTGAAGGCCTCCGGGGTCGGTGATCTGCGAGGACGACGACGAAAAGGGGGCACCGAGGACCGCGAAAGAAAGAGGGGGGCATGAGAACGATGACCATATCCCAAAAAGTTGCTCCTTGTTGCCGTCTGAGCGTGCGTGGTATTGTTCAAGAAAAGCTCGTTGGGCCAATATGGTCGAGCTAGATATGGCCACCATCCAATCGAATGCATCGACGCCGATTTTCCAATGTATCTAGCCTGGGAAGTCGCCTTCGTCTCAAGTCAATATGACGGCATCGTTCCAACCGAACGTCCCGTTTCTTGGTTTCACTTGCAGAAGGACTCAACACACCGAAGAACGAAAGGGTTCTGCACAGTAGGGCTTGACAATGAAGCCGCTGGAAAGCTGCACGTCCGTCCTCGCGATGATCACCAAGCCCAACCGCAAGCGGCGGGCACCATGCTCGCAATGCCCGCATCGATGCTCACGCTCCAAAGGGCCCGCCGTTCGAGACGCCGCAACCAACGCAAGGGAACACACGTCTCCAAAAAGGAACGAACCTACCTCCAGCAGCTGGATGTCTCCCTCCTTCTCCCTCCTAAGCAATTCTTCGTCGGGGCACATGCTCGTGCACGTGCCGACGAGCGACCGGGCCTTGCTCAGGTTCCGGACGTCCCCGTCGTCGTCCTCCTCCTCCTCCTCCTCGCCGTCCTCGCTGCCGATGGGCGTGCTCCACTCGCCGCCGGTGTCGTTCCCGCTCCCGCCGCCGTTCGACGAGTCCGTCCTCCGCGCCTTCTCCTTCAAGTCCGCGGGGAGCAGCCCCCCCAAGGCCCGTTCGCCCGCCCCCGCGGGAGGCGCGAACCGCCGCGCGTTCCGCGCCGCGAGGTCCGCGTTGGTGGCGTCGTCGTTCTTCCTGTCGTCGTCCCCCTTGGCCTTGTCATTCCCGCCTCCTCCCTCCTTGAGCTTCAATAACCGTCGCCTTTTTTCCTGGATCTTGGCGCGGAGCATAGCCAGCTGCTCCTCCCCCGACGCGGACGGGGCGGTCCTCGCGGGAGAGGTCCCCGCCCGTCCCTCGGCTCCTTTGCCGTCGTTTCCGTCGTCGTCGTCGTCGTCGTCGTCGTCGTCGCCCATGGCGTCGTCTCCCCTTTCCTTCGCCCGCTCCTTGCGAGGGATGCGCCCGAACGGCTCCGGGGACGAGGGGGCGCCGGAGCCGAAGGGCGCCGGCTCGGTCTGTTCGGGAGCGCCGGATCCGAAGCCACCGCCGCCGCTTCCGAAGCCGCCGCCGAAGCCGCCGCCGTTGTTGCCGCTCCCGAAGCCGCCGCTCCCGAAGCCGCCGCCGCCGAAGGTCGACGAGGGCGCCCCCCCGAAGCCGGGGGAGGGCGCCGGGGCCGCGGATCCGAAGCCGGACGGCGCCGCGGGCGACGAAGACCCGAACCCGGAGGGCGCCGGGGCGGGGGAGCCGAGCCCGGAGGGCGCCGGGGCCGAGGAGCCGAAGCCGAAGCCGGAGGGCGCCGGGGCGGGCGGGCCGAAGCCTCCTCCTCCCCCGAACCCCGACGCCGTCGGCGGGGCGGGCGCGGGGGGAGGGGGCGCGGCGACGGTGGACGACGATCCGAACGCCAGCGGCGCCGACGGCGGGGGCTGCGGCTGATGCAGTTGCGGCTGCTGCGGCTGCCCCCCGAATCCCGGGGGGCCGCCGAAGCCCGACGAGGGCGACGGCTGCGGCGCGCCGAAGCCGGACGACGGCGGCTGCGGCTGCGACCGGCCGAACCCGCCGCCCCCGAACCCGCCTCCGCCCCCGAACCCGCCTCCGCCGCCTCCGGCGGCGGTCGGGGCGGGAGAGGAGAATCCCCCTCCTCCTCCCCCGAACCCCGAGGGCGGCGGCTGCGCCGGACCGAAGCCCCCGCCGAACGGCTGCGGCTGCGGCCGTGGCTGCGGCTGCGCCGGATGGCCGAAGCCCCCGCCGGCGCCGAAGCCCGGCGACGGCGCGGGCGCTCCGCCGAAGCCTCCGCCTCCGCCGGCTCCGAAGCCTCCTCCTCCGAATCCCGACATGGTCGCGGCGGCGTCCGCGTTGTCGGGGCGGCGCGCCTCCTCCGCCTTGCCTTTGCTTTTGCCGGTTGCCGGTTGCCGGTTGCCGACGGCTTTGCCGCGTGACGGATGACGGATCATTTGACACGGGGTATGTCACACGTAGTCACACGGGTAGTCACACGTAGCCCTAAGTGCCCTAACTAGGTAGGCTCGCTTCACCCAGCATACGATGACATCCACATTATCCCGTATGCCTCGTCTCAGGTTCAGATCGGAAGA
>JALLPA010001461.1:0-10837 GCA_036939895.1 Thalassiosira exigua | reverse complement strand
AGTTCAAGTCAAATAATGTTTAAATTTATCACAGTTGTGCTAATAATGCTTGTTAAACTACCCCGGGGGTAGCGGCAGGGCAGACAGCAACAGTAACATGGAGGGGCGCGCGGTAGCTATCAGCGCGGCGCACCGCCATTGTCTGCGACGTAGATGCAGTCATTCAATGCCGGCACGCACCCCTTGCCTCTGCCAGCATCGTCCTTTCCGTCAATGCCCGTGTTTCCGATTTCCCCGCCACAATCGCGACAGAGTCGCCTGACTAGATCAGGCAAACAAGAATATCTCAGAGGTCTGCTGCGGGCCAGGCTGGCTCGACCTCGAGGGCCGTGATATCGTGAGCGTCAAGCTTGATGCCGGCCACAGCGAGGACAGCTGCAACCTCAACAGCTACTGTAGCAAGGGCTGCGACGACTGAGGACTGCCACGTCGAGGACAGCCCGATGTCAAGGGCCGTGAGCTCAAAGAAATGCAGCAAGAGCCTCAACGACGAGGACGACCTCATGGTCCTCAAGCTTGACGCCGGCCGTAACAAGGATCGTCACGGCGCGACCTAGTGGGCTGCGACCTTGACGGCGGCGCCGCGCTGCAGCTAGGGCCGTGACAATCGAGGCCCTTCACGTCAAGGATGGCCGACCTCGAGGGCTGCAATCTCAACAGTTGCGATGGCCGCGACCTCGAGGGCGTCGAGCTTGACAGCTGCTGCAGGAATGGCCGCGACGACCGGGCAAGGACCGCCACGTCAAGGACGGCTGCAACCTTGAGGGCTGCGAGCTCAAAGGCGGCCGCAGCGAGGACCTCAACGCAAGGAAGACCTCGAGGGCCTCTATCTTGACGCCTTCGAGAGCTGCGACCTCGGGCCATGACGACAGAGGACCCCCACATCGAGGATGGCCGCGACCTCGAGGGCTGCAATCTCGACGGTAGCGAGGGCCGCGACCTCGATGGCATCGGCAGCGTCTGCGGCGGTGGCCGCGACGACTGAGGACCGCCACATCGAGGACGGCTGCGACCTTGAGGAGCGCGAACTCAAAGAGGGCCGCAGCGAGGGCCTCGGCGACGAGGACGACCTCGAGGGCGTCGAGCTTGACGCCGGCTGCAGTGAGGACTGCCACGACGCGACCTGGAAGGCTGCGACCTCGACAGCGGCGCTGCAGCAAGGGTCACGATGACCGAGGACCCCAACGTCGAGGATGGCCATGACCTCGAGCGCTGCAATCTTGTCAGTGGCGAGAGGCAGTGAGGGCCGCAACGACTGAGGACCGCCACATCGAGGACGGCTGCGACCTCGAGGAGCGCGAGCTAAAAGGCGACCGCAGTGAGGGCCTCGACGACGAGAACGACCTCGAGGGCATCGAGCTTGATGCCGGCCGCAGCGAGAACCGCCACGACGCGACCTCGGCAGCGGCGCTGCAGCTAGGACTCTGACGGCCGAGGACCCCCACGTTGAGGCTGGCCATAACCTCAAGGGCTCTGCGATCTCGACGGTGGCGATGCAGCGAGGGTCGTGACAACAGAGGATCACCACGTCGAGGATGGCTGCGACCTCGAGGGCTGCGGGCTCAAAGGCGGCTGCAGCGAGGGCCTTGACGACAAGGACGACCTCGAGGGCGTCGAGCTTGACGCCGGCTGCAGTGAGGACCGCCACGACGCGACCTGGAGAGCTGCAACCTCAACAGCGGCGCTGCAGCGAGGGTCGTGACGACCGAGGATCCCCACGTCGAAGATACTCGACAGTGGCGATGGCCGCGACCTCGTGGGCGTCGAGCTCGACAGCTGCTGCAACGAGGGCCGCAAAGCAAAAACTGAGGACCGCCACGACGAGGATGGCCGCAACCTCGAGGGCTGCGAGCTCAAAAGCGGCTGCAGCGAGGGCCTCGACGACGAGGACGACCTCGAGGGCGTCGACCTTGACAGCGGCGCCGCAGCGAGGGTCGCAACGACCGAGGGCCACCACGTCGAGAACGCCCGCGACCTTGAGGGCAGTGGACTTGAAGGCGACCGCAGCGCCAAAGCGGTGGTCGTTGCTGATAACGGCAACGGCACAAGCTCACCTCGAATGACCGCAAAAAATGCCCTTGCATTGCTCAACACGGTTAGGGACGGGCTGGAAAAATACTGAGTACATTAAAACAAACTACAACAGGAGACTGACAAGCTCACTGTTGATCGTTGTCGTCATGCATTCGGTCTAATCCCCCGCTATCTCTGCTGGTCCAAAATCAAACAGTGGTATCTCGGTTGTTGATTGGCTCGAGTCGGGGGGACAAGAGGAGCTGGGGGAAGAGTGGAAATGTGAGACTGGTGGTGACGGACAGGAGCAAAAAACATGAACTCACCGTCCTCCATTCGCGTAGATCCACCACCCCCTTCGAAACTAACGCCTCCCTCACGATTCAGATAACTGATCCAAATACTGCTGGAGGTTTTACGGTATTGAAACGGTTGTGAAAGGTAAGTAAGCTGTGCAGCAATTCATACTTTGGCATTTGCTCACCTCCCGGCCTCCCAGGGGACAAACTCCGTGAACGCGTCGTATATTGCATCGTCTAGCAGTCGTCGCGCTGTCGCTCCGCTTCTGGCAGCGTCTTGCCCAGCCTTGGTGTCTGCCCTCACGAAGAAAAATGACACGAACAAATCAACGAACCCCCCCTTTGAGACAACGGAGGCTGCCGCTGGCGAACGGGGGGACGAATACAACCGACGGTCGCGCCTCTCAAGGTCAGCACAGCCAATTTTGGAAGGCGGCGGGGGGGGGGATAAGGAAGGGCTATGCGGCGGCGAATGCTGACGGATTAGATAACTGGACCTCACCTCGGAGCATCCATCCGTTGATCCGTTTGGCCAAGGTTCGGCCTCGCAGCGGCGAAACCACAAAGCGTCGGCGATGCCCGGGCATAACGGAGGACCTGTAGGGATTGGGGATGGATGGGGAAGGGCAGGGAAGCGGTGGAAGCGGACGGATAGGCCGGGCGTGGACTAGAAGGGGAGGGCGGGTCGTTTTTTTGGTGCAGCGGCAATGATGACCGTTGCTCTTGTTTGATGCACAGGGGCCAAACTAGAGCGCCACGGACAAAACCCCCGCTTTGGCGTGAAGAAAAGGGGGTAATGGTCACGCCGAAGCGGGGGTTCGCCGCCGCGTGGACGAGGAGGCGCTGGCAACGACGAACAAAATGGTCCCTGGGGCGGCATGGTGCACCAGTTTTTGGCGATGGGGGCCGATCTGAGGAAAAGCGGCTCCGAGAGGAGCTGGATTTGAGGGCGCGATTTTTGGTCTTCTATCCATCACCAGCCAACTTTTGAAAATATATGTACACGTACCGTAAAAAATAGGCTCTAGATAATGTGCCAGACCCTCTAGTAGGAGTTGTAGATACTGTTCACATCTACACCCTGACGACACCTGTCCACGAACCCAGAGATATCATAAGACTCAAAGATGCTTCTACCATCGTAAGATTTGAGCAGGTCTGATGGGATACATTTGGTTGCATTGGCAATATGATCTTCCTTTTTTTGCTGGGATGATCAGTTTACCCTCGTCGCGCAATGTCTGGCGTGACTCCAACAAAGGTCCAGCGAAATTAACAGAAGGTATGTCTCTGAACGTCAAAGTCCTGAACCAGTGCCACGTTCGGTGATCATGGCCGTTCCTAGTGTCAAATGGTTGTATGACTGTGCTTATTCCCTTTGCAAGTTCCAATTAACTTTCTTTTCTCTTTAACTTCGCCTCAAGGGAGTTCTGCATTGATTTCATCTGAGTGACCCCTCCATCACTCGATAGAAGTATCCACATGTATGCAGGCACGTCATTCAGATTTTTATATCTGAGCTTTTGCCTGGCCGTGTCAATCATCGGCTGATACTGCACCTCGTTCTGCATGCTGAACATCTCTGTCTCCACATTGACTCCCTTCTGGACCAGAACAATATACCCTTTTGTTGTCGAATGTGGGTTTACCCTGTCATCAGGAGCAAATTTCCATATCTAATATGATAAGACCATTTGGAGCCAATTGTGTATGTATTCAGCCTCTGTAAAGTCGAGTACTTGCACAAAAGCCAAACCATAGTATCCACCGACACTTGGCATCTTAGTAATCCGTATCTTGATTCCATCGAGCTACTGTAACTTGTCTTTCCCTTCATGAACACCATAGCTTTTATCGTTGGCTGCTGCCCTGTCAACGAACAAACTTTCTGATTTGTTCGGCTTCCCACTGCAGCTTATGTCGCCTTGAAAGTTATCATAGATTATTGCCATGTCATCTTGATTTGTTACTAACTCTGCTGGATAGAACTGAACAGACTCAACAGCAACATTCATCACATCTGCATATGCTTCCTGGTCCACCATGAGCTTTTACAAACCAATTCAACTGCGATACAGATACAAGCACCCGCGAAGATTCAATCATCTTCTCCTTGAATCAACCAATGTAGCTACGAGCGGTCAGCATGAGGATTGCATCACAAATCTACCCCTGACTGATAAAGTCTGGTACTGCCAAGTTGCAACTAGACCTGATCAAAATTCAATCAGCTAAGGTTACTAGAGTAAACTTGATAGGTGTTAGTAAATTTCGTACTTTGATGTAAACAAAAATCGCGATCTGTGAGATTATCTGATTAGTCAATAACCTGAAAATGTCACGAGTGTAAAGTTCAACTTTATTTATAAAGTTGTCTATTTACAATAAATTTCTATTTTTGTTCGTAACGGTTTTTGGTGATTAGTAATCATATAAGTTTTTTTCTCAACAATAACAATTCTCCCAAGTAATTTCGACTGTTTATACCAAACGGATAATTTCTCACCATAAATTACTCTTTTTGTTCGTAACAGTATTTGGTGACACGTAACCATAATAGTTCTTTTTTCAATAAGAGCAAGCCGCCGAAGTAAAATATTCTGTTTATTTCAAACGGACAATTTCTTTACCAAAATAAAACGCCTGATTGGAAAAAGGGGATGTTTGATTTGTAATCAAGTTCTAATTCAAAGAGAGGAAATCCCAGGTTCAAATAAAATAGTCATTTTTCAACTAACATTTTAGGTTGTTCCAACAGCCCAATTTTGATCCGGTAATCTTTGCCTTTTCTGACCAACTTTACTTGAACGGCGCAAAGATCGGGCAAAGATCGCGAGCAAACTTACCTGTAACGTGCCCTGTAACGCCCCTGTAATGCCTCCTCTCTCCGTGCGGTTGCCCCGCCGCCCGGCTACTCCACCTCCCCATCCCCCCCCCCCCGCTGCCGCCGCCGCCGCCGCCGCCCCGTCGCGCCACCCTCCACCTCCTTCCTTGCCGACGCCGCCCACGCACCACTATGAGCTCAAAGGGCGAGCAGCTTCAAGCGCTCGTCCCGGCGGCGCCCCCCTTGCTAGCGGGGAGGTGGCAACCGCCGTCCGGGGAAGTTCGCGGGACGCCCACCAGCGACGGGAGGGACGCGCGCGTCCGCGCTCCGCCCTCCTCGGGCGCGGACGTGACAAGGGAGAGACGTTCCGTGGGGCCGGTGGGGCTCCAGCGCGACCCTCGTCGCCCGGCGCCGTCCGCCCCTCGCAGCCCTCGCGATTGGTCGCATCACGGCGATGGCAACGAGAGGAAAGCGCCCGTCCGCGCTCTGGCCTCATTGGACGCGGACACGACGACGAAGATAAGTCGCGAGGGTCGGGGGGGGTTCGAGCGCCACCCTTGTCGGGGGGCGCCGTTGGAGCCTCGCGACCCTTGCGACAGGTGGCCTCAAGGCAACGGAGACAGGAGCGACGCGCGCGTCCACGCTCGGCCATCCGTGGGCGCGTACGCAACGAGGAAGAGAGGCAGCGAGGGGCCAGGGGGATTCCAGCGCGACCCTTGTCGGGGGGCGCTGTCGGACGCTAGCGGAGCTCGCGGTTGGTTGCATCCTGGAGAAAGCGACGAGAGGCCGTCGCAGCCACGCGGACCATGCAACAGGTGGCGTCCTGACGGCAGCTACAGAATTCTAGTGCGCGTCCGCGCTCCGCCCTCCTCGGGCGCGGACAGGACGAGGAAGAGACGACGCGAGGGTCCGGGGGGGTTAGAGTGCGACCCTTGTTGGGGGGCGCAAGGCCACGGCGACGGGAGCGACGCCTGCGTCAGCTCTCCGCCCTCATCTGGCGCGGGCGCGAGACGGAAGAGAGGGAGGGACACAGTCGTCAGCCCTCCGCCCTTCGCCAGCCCTCGGCCCGTTGCCAGCCATCAGCCATTCGCAGCAACGTCAACGACCTTGGACAACCTTCAGCAGGCGGGCGCAATGGCAGAAAAAAAGAAAGAAAAAAACATGAGAAGCGCTTGCGAGAGATGCAGGTTGGCCAAGACTAGATGTGTCCGAGTTCCATCTACATCTTACTTCAATGCAAAATGCCAGAGGTGCCTCCAACTCTGCCTCACCTGCCAGTATCTGCCGTCTAGACAAGGAGAAAGAAACGATTTGTCAGTCAGCACCTCGACCTCAGGCCAACGTAAACGTTCTGGATTGTTGGCTGTTGGGAATCAACCAAAATCTGATCTTGAGCCTGTGGAAACGTCCTATCTGGTTAGGGATGTCATTCCCCCTGCCAACTGGACTTCTACGAGCTCAGGATTGGGTTGGAACTGTGACCCGCAGTCTAATGAAATCAGATCATTTTCATTGGTTGAGGATGGAGGTTGCTGTGCTGGTGAACGATTCATCTTCGAAGTGGCTGCTGGGATAAATATTCTGAAGGCACACAACATTACCTCCCGTGTGAAGCCAGTGCTAACTTGGCCATACCCAGCCTACATCGAATGCACGCAGTTTACATCAGCACTTCTCAAGAGGAACTGCAGAGGTGCTCTTATTGCCTACTGTAGAGATGGGAGGGACTGGTATCTTGGCATTGTGGCATCATTGGAATGCTTCGTAGATGACCAATGCATCAACAACGAAGGAGCAATCGAGGGCATCCTTAGTGTATACAAATGGATGGGGGGGATGGTATCTGAACACCCCCCTGGGTGTTTCTTGCCTCGATTTTATGATGCAGAAGCAAACTCGAGCGACCTGAGTTTGGAGCATCACCCATTTGCCAAGACTTCCCTGCTTCGCCTATGTTTCTTGAATCAATTTGGAGGTCCCACTACAGAGGTGTTGCCAATTGACGAACTCACAATCAATCCCAACGACAAGTGCATCCAATGTTCTCCCCTTGGCCCTGATTTTCCCAACTTGCCTTTGAATCCCATCAACCTATCAAGGCACTTCTCCATTAGCAAAAGAAAACCATTGCACATGACAGAAGAGAGTATTGGTTGTCCAGCTTTTTTTATTAAGAACAACCCACCCTCGAAGAGCAAGAGATTAAAGGTGAAGAATCAAGAAGTGAGCCACCCACTCACTGCAAAATGGAATCAGCGTAGGGAGTGGGTGAAAAATAAACAACACCTCGCTGCAATTGCAATTGTCACTACCTTGGATGGGACTCCTCTTAATGCCACTTCTCTTGCAAGGATGCGGGATTGTCGTTATCCCTCTTTATTCTGGGTCCCTTCTATGGCAGACGCAGTACAACGTCGAGTCATCCAACGTCTCTATGGAATCGACCCAAAAGTATACTCTGCTATGAATCACGTCATCAACTCCAGCAGTGCCGAATCATATATTGCAGAAAAGTCAACAACAAGCTTTCCCACCCTGTGCATTAATGACAGTCAAGTATGGGATAACTATGCGAACTTTCACGGACTGACACTGTCTTTTGCAGGTAAACAGGTGCCAGAACTGGAAGTATGGGAGGAGTTCGTTTCCGAGGAGTTGGATTTGAAGATTAGATATGGCCTGGTGACTGCTGATTCCTGCGGCGACTTATTGCCCATGTCAGCATCCTTCGTCGACCCCTCCTGTCACCCCTGCCAATTGTCTTCTGGGCATGTGAAATTGATGGACAATGCTCTTTCGAAAAATGGTAGCTATCCTAGAAGGAATGTGACTGCTTCCCTTGGCCATTGTAGCTACTTTGGATTGAAGAAAAGAAAAACACGAGCCACTCCTTCACCAAACAATGGCCCAGGAATGCACGAATACTATCAGCTCTACAGGAGATACATCGACTCGAGGTACATTGCCCATGCCCAACATATTGTGAACCAGTTGGCATACTCAACATATTGGACTGGCAGAAGGTTGTGCCCACATTTGGATCTCCTCGAGCACGATGACGACGACATGCTATGGAACTCTCGCATCAAGATTTATACCAGAGATTTTGCAAATCAATCACACCTTGATAGTGGCGATGCCATGCTCAAGGACGACGTAGATGAGGCCCTACGAAATGCACAGAATCTATTGTTGGATCAGTCGCTTTACGATGGATGTCGTCCAAGGATCATCAATTGTCAAAAATTTGTAAAACAGTTTGGAATGGCCGCACCAACATGTTGCTCCTATCAAATATTTGAGAACCATAGTGAGACCAGGCCCATAAGAGTCATCCAGGTCTTCGTAGAGCTTGGTCTAGGGTTATCCAAGCGAGTTCAAAAGCACTGGACCAACGTCACCCTGGCCAACCTATATCATCATTTCACCTGTGTGCCAGTTTTCCTTGATGGTGACAATGTATACTTGGGGTCTCACCCCAGAACGACAGTGGTTGCTTGGGGGAGTGGATGTCGAGAAGATTCTACCTCAGCAGAGAGGGCTGCTAGAAGAAGAGCAAGAGAATTGCAAGCTGCTCGTCAACAAGTTGCAGCATCAAGACGAAATAGGATGGCTGCAGCTTATAGAAATAGATCACCTCAAGAGCTGCAAGCTGCGCGTGATCGAGTTGCAGCTTCTCGATTGCGAAGGATGGCTGCTGCTAACCAAGAAGAATCACAGCAGGATCCTCAAACCCAGCGGGAAGCGGCACGAGAGCAAGTTGCTGCAGCTAGGCGTAGTAGGATGGCTGCCGCGAATCAGGGTGGCTCTGGCTCTGGCAATGTTGCTGGTAATGTTGCTGGGAACCAAGATGCAGTGTACCAGGCCCAACCCGAAAGGAGGGGAACTTTTCAAATATCCAGAGGACAATTAAGTGGCATACACCAAGGCATGTCTCTGAATCAAAGGAATTTGGCAGATGAAATCATTGAAGAAACTGCAGTGAGATGGCAATGCTGGCCTCCTACCTCACGAAGAATATCCACCTACCTCAGAAGAACTGACCATGGTCGAACGGTGCTTGACAGGAATGTGGACATAACCATGGTGGTTGCAAGACTTGAATGCGGTTGGGATAACAATCTCGTCAGGACGTTCATGGAGAGACGTTCCGACGAGATTACATGAGATTCAACTGATATTAAATAACTATGGTATGTCATTCTAATTTTGCGTTTCTTTCATGTACTCTTTCATCTTTTGACTAAAAAACGTTCCCCATTCTCTTTTTGGCAACACACAGAAGTATCCATTTTTGTCCCCACCATAATTGGGAAATACCAAGAGAGGAGAGCTGATGGATGACAACGGTACAACCTCTGTTTTACCTGAAACCTCCACAAAGGAAATGAAATCCTTTAAGATGTCTTTCATGGACATTGCTTCCACCGATGTTTGGACAACTGCAAAATACGAAGTCTCCCTTCCATCGGGTTTCTTTTTAGTGTTCACTTCAAAAGCACCTAGGATCTTGCCCGCATAGGATCTGAAAGTTGGATTGGAAGGAGTGCCTTCAACATAATCCACCAATCCCCAGTCGAATCTCTCCCTGCCACCATATTTGTTTGCACATCTAAAGCGACACTTATCGGCATCATCGTGAGTCTTGACCCTGAACGATGTATAACATCTGACTGTGACAGGATATCTCATTTTTTTTGCTTCTACAAAACTTGTGACAGTAGTGACAAACTCTTTGTGTACAGAGCAATCCCCCTTCCTTCGTTTGTGCTTCCCCTGTCTATGGACCCATCTTGTTGAGTGGCTGTCCTTGCACAGAGTCAAATCAAAAGCTCCTTCCACCTCTGCTTTGTTGACATCCTTTTGAGACGGATCTATCCATGCATATCTGCTCTGCTTTCGTGATTTTGTCACTTCATTGGCGTATTCAAACAACAATGTCTCATAATATCGCTGGGCCACTTGAGAAACAAACTCTCCAACTCTCTTCTGAGTGTTATTTCCTGTGGCCTTGACGAATTTCTTGTGTCCACATTCTCCTGGACCCCCGTAAAAGTTGAGGGCACATCCAAAGAGACACATATAATGTTGCATTTTGGTGAGTCCGTGAAACTTTGGTAATTTCCAGCCATGACCATCCTTGCGAGGAAATACTTCCTTTATCAGATCCAATATTCTGCCAATGAAAATTCTGGAATTTCTAACTTCCTCCTTTTTGTTCACAGTGTGGAACCAGGCTTCCATCCCCATGTACAATTTAAGACAGTCCTTGAACTTATTTGGATCAATGCCTTGACCTTGCAGTGCATCGAGTAGACAATCCCCAGAATCAGTTTCGCAGGAGCACAACAGTTGAAGTAATTTTCCTGGAACTTCTTCTGCATTGGTCTGGGTGTTGGAAAAAAGTCCATTTCTGTTTGCCCCCCTTGGTATGTCTCTCTCGCTATTTTTTGGGAACTCATACTGCATTGTCATCATGATTTTTTCTATTTTCCCAATCAACTCATCTGCGTTGGTCTCCTTTCCCAATATTTCACCTAAGGTTGCTATCATGTATTTGCTGGTCCCCTCCTTTGTGGTATGAAGACCTTCTGGTGGGAACAGTCCATAAGCTCCGTGTTCAAGGTCAGAGAGGGGCAGTTCTGTGTTCGTCCAAGCGCTGTCTACATCCAGGTGCATAGAATGATACTTTTTCATTCGT
>JALLPA010001460.1:0-10821 GCA_036939895.1 Thalassiosira exigua | reverse complement strand
CTCGAGCAATCAAAAAGAGCCGTTACTTTTTCATTTCTCTTTTGAAAGCTGAAATGCTGGAAGGGATGAAATACAGTCTCCCGCTTGGAAATTAGACCACCAACTGGCGGGGGAAGGGGGGAGGTAGGGTGAAACGAGGGTGAGAAGCATAATGAGGGAGGAAGAGGATTTGTGCTGATCTTTGGGGATGTTTGTCCGGGGGTGTAACCCAACAATTGATTGATTGAGAAATAATGCAACAATCACAAGAAGGAAAATGAGGGTGGGGGAATGAGAAGTGGAGGGGTAGAGGAGATTGAGGAGGAGGAGGAGGAGTAGAACTTGAGGAGGGGAAGGAGGAGAACAAGGAGGGGGAGGAGGGCAACCATGTTAAGGAGGAGGGAGAGGAGTACCAGGAGAACGAAAAGGGGGAGGCAGAGAACGTTGAGGGGAACGAGGACAACAAGAACAAGAGCGATGATAATGAAGAGGGAGAGGATGAGGGAGAGGACTACGAGTGGAGGATGAGGAATGGGGAGGACAAGGAGAAGGGAGAAGGGAGAAGGGAGAAGGGAGAAGGGAGAAGAAGAGGACAACAATCAAAGCAATGATGACCAGGATGAGGAAGAGAAGAAAGACAACAACAAGGACTAGGGCAACGGCACCACCACGATAAAAAAATATTCGTCGATTCCATTGTCTCATTGTTGTTTCATGTCTTTATTGTAGAACTTTTCATGATATTATTTCCATTGGCTGACCCCTGAAGGGCTACAATATCTGCATAAGTACCTACGATACCCCACCATCCATGTCTTCTATCAAAGGACCATTGTTGACGAAATAGTGAGGGTTATTTTTAATTCCAGAGCTGTTGCCGAGGCATCGTCGTCGTAGCTCAACCCGCCTATTTTCCAATAATTCCTACCAAGTGCTAAAAGTTCGCCAAGAGCGAGAAAGAGAGGCCAATGCAAGATTTGCCTCCACCTACTGCTTTGAGGGAGCTCCAAGCTTTAAGGCAGGACTGAATTGAAAAAATTGGGCCTGAGTTGAAAAAAGGTGGGGAACATGGGACAACACAGCTTTGAAGTTCTAAATAACCCCAAGTACCATTTTCAGTTAACGAGTGACCTCATCAGCACTCCTATGCTCCATGGAACGTAGCCGCGAGAACCCCGCCTTACAGTCACATACCCCATATAATTCTTTTTTCACATTCATCAAGTTGTCGCACTTATTCTTCTTTTGCTTTCTAAACACAACGAAGAGGTTAGTCTTTTCTACCATGCATAGTCGACAGCTTTTGGTCCCAAAGATTTTATTGTGTTGGATCAGGGGAGCTGTGTAGAGAATATCGGATGTGATATTTTTTCTCGTGTGAGCGTACAAATCGCCAGGAGTAGCGAAATGGGGGAGCGCTTTGTAGTGTCCCCAAAGATGCTTGGTTAACACAGAGCATGCCTGGACCATTTCATATGTTTCTTCAAGATCTTGGGACAGAAGTTGGCATCTTCTTTTTTCAAGGCGGCGGCGTTCATCCTCGGGATCTCCTGCCATGCCAAAGGCAGCGTCAAACGCTCGGCCTTGAAGTGCTTCGTTGGCGGAGACGAGGTTGGGGGAGGCATCCTCCTCCTCTTGAGTTGAATCAAGCACAAAGGGGGGCATCTCATGGTTGAGGGAGGACGACGATAGAGAAGAGACCTTGGAGCTCAGCAAGGCTCCATCATCATCAAGGTTGGTGGGCAGAGAGCCCATTTCAGATATGTTGAGGAAGGGATCGGAAAAGAGGTGAATCAGAGCCGAGAGGGCGGAACGACTCGCTGGAGTTGGGCCAGTAGGTGGGCATAGCTGGCTGTTGGTAGTTCGTAGAGGTTTTCACCTCGCCCGAGAGCCGGTTGTAGGTCCTGAGTTTGCCGAAGAGTTAGATGAGGCAGCTTCAGCAAGAGACGGAGTATCTGAAAGAGGGGCGAGCTCGGAAGCCCTCATTTTCTTCTCCCACTCGTCCCTTTTGTTGTAGAAGTGTCTCATGTTTGTGATGTGTTCGAAAACACGTTTTTTGAGCTTTCGATAGGTCTTGCCGATGTAGACTTGACCGCAGCATTTGCAAGTGATCTTGTAAATGACCCCCTTCTTTTGGCATCGTTCGCCAAACATACATTCCCCAAAGGGCTTGGAAGGGGCGCGGTAGTTGCAGGGTTCCAAATTATTTTCATCCACTACCCTGCACATCAGCTTGGCCTGTCCATTGGCAAGGAGCATTTCTCGGAAGCTTTGGTGGCGCTTGTAGCACATCTTGGCACGACTATGAAGCCAAGCTTGTGCTTATTTTTCAGTTTCTTGATCGTTGTGTGGATTGGTGACCACCAAAGCCCAGATCAGCAGGTGATCTCAAAAATTGATCGTTTTTCCTTGGTCGTGGGTACTTCTGATTGTCCGTAATACTCCTCTTCGTTTTATTCTAATATTTTCCGATCAAGAAACTTACCCAGCTTGGGGAGTTTCTGTCCTTGACCCTTCAGGAGACCAGCTTTTTTCAGGGCTGTATGTGCTTTGGGGTAAAGGTCGGAGAGCGATTTCTTCTCGTTCGATTGCTTCCGATCAGTAAGATTCGCGTGGCGGATGGAAACGCCATGTGAGATCGCCCTCTTTGCTGCAGGCTGGTGGCAGCTCCCAGAATTCAGATACTTCATCTGGAAGTTCGGTTTTGAGTACACTTCGAAGCACATGTGCTTCTCGGGATCGAAACTGAATGCTGTATCAAGGTACCTAGGGGAATATTTCATCTCCCACCACTTTCAGCCTGCCACTCTCCACTTCTCGCGATTCCTCTCCAGGCTTCCAGACATCCATCGTGAACTGATAAGCACCGTAGGTTATTCTGTTCACATCCTCCTGGGATCGATCAAGCCAATTGTGTAGCTTCCCCCCTGAGAGGGAACCTCCGAAGACAAGGTTCCCGCCGCTATGTACAATTTGAAGTGTTTCGTGGTGTTAAAATGTCGTTGTGTTATTCTGAGTAGATCACCTGCGGCCATATCTGCCATCCAAGCCGACTCATAGCCACCAATCACAAGACCTCGTTCCTTGGAATCATCTGCTATGCCATACTCGTAATACTTATCCTAAAAGGTCAAGAGAGTGTTTTTCATGCTGAAGGACAGCATTTTGAGCGTGGCTTCAGTCGCCTCCTTTTCTTCTTCATCAAAGAAGTCTGAGCTGTAATAATAGATGGCTTGCTTGGATCAATTTGAACTTGACAGAAGGATACATTTTCTTGATATCCAGCGAGGAAATTGTGACATCGTCTGCCTTCAATTCTAATTTCTCTAGCTGCAACTTGAGATGACAAGCGTGCTGCTTGCGTAAGGGACGTTGTTGACGTCAAAGATTTTCATGATCGCCATGTACCCCAGTTTAGTGTAGCACTGGGTGAAATTCGTTGCTGGGCACAGAAGGCGAGTGCCATAAAAGCCGCCGTCCTTCCGTGGTTGATGGTCCTTGATTAGCGGCCTCGGCATAGGGATCTGAAGTTTCTGAATCCAGTTATCGATGTACTTCTTCTCTCCATCGTCCATCATCAAACTGAAGCTGGCCAGCAATGCGTTCGCCTCCTCGTAAATCTTTACTAGGAGGCGGTCGTATGGAACCTCTTTGCAGTCCTGGGCTAAGTGCCCGTGCATCCACTCTATATAGTCATTGACGCGTACGGGCTACCATCCGTTTCTTTCGTCTGTTGGCACCATCATCCAGTCCTCCACTGAGTTCAGGTCCTTAATCATGTCGATCATTTCTCGGTCGAACTGAGATACCTTTCGCTTATCTTTCCCAGTCAGGAGATGCGTCCGGAGCTGCTCCCCTTCTAGGAAGGTCTCTGCGCCTTGGTGTTCTGATGGCTTGTCCGTTTTCGACCGCGAGCCGTCGTAGAGCCCGGTCTTGAATCCGTTCTCGATGTCAAGCCAGTAGTTTTCATCGTTGCCATCGTTTTCTCCTCCGCAGGGGTCCGGCCGGGTTGACTGGATTGGGTTGGTCGTCTTGTTGTTCGCGCGTGCGTAACTTGACTACTTCTGCTCACCGACGAATGCGACCACAAAGGTCGGCGGTGAGGCCCAGTAGGTCGGCCAGAATTGCTTTGACAGTTGGTTGGGGCACGTACTTGCCGGACGTGCTCGCGGTGAGCTCCCGTGCCTTCCGCACCGGGATGGGAGGCTGGTCATGGTTGGCGTTGGAGCTCACCTCTGACGTGCCGGTCGGGGCCACCATGGAGACCATGGTAAACGCGACGGCTTGAATCAACCAATGGACCATTGGCAAAATTTCTACTGTCCATCGTCCTGGATCTTGGAACTTCTGTTTGGTAGAGAATCATGCATCATCATCCTCTTCTGCATGATGCTTTTGGGTTGGGTTCTTGGGTTGGCAGATGGCCCGAAGACACCGCGCCAACTGCCGACGGAGGCGGCAGACAGACGGCATTTGCCGAGAACTTTGCCCGTCTTGCCAGTTGCCAGCATCTGGCGACACAAGAAATGTTCTTTTTGATTTTTTAGAGGTTATGTAATATCAACATTTGTCAAATGTTAGTTGATTTATTTATTACTAATTCACTCATTAACAATATAAAGCCGATATCTGTCATGTAACTTCTTTTTCTTTTGTTACTTCTATGTTTAGATTACCTCTATTACGACGTCGCAAGGCAATCAACAACAATGACAACCTGCCTTCCTACGATACCTCTAGGTATCTAACACGAGACCGACCATGGCAACTGGCAACCGTAGCGGTACAAGCTGAGTCAAAGGCGGCAACAAACTGCCGTGCGTGGCCATCCATGAAGTCGTGCATGAAGATAGCCGTTGGGATTGCCAGAAGTTCTACGAAGCGGCGGGCGGGGCGAATGCGAAGGGTGAAGGGACGGAGTTGTTTGATCGGCCTCTGTCCCCCCCCAGCGCAGCAGAGGCTCAGGTGTGGACCGCGGACGACTCCTGTTCCCGCTCCTCGGCCTCGGGTCCACATTTTCATTTCCGCCGCCGCCGTCGAATCAACGTTGTCGAGCCATAGGACCATATCTAGCTCCGCGCCGCCCATCACATCACAGTTGATCCACAGCTCCACTCCGCCCATCACCATCGCAGCAGACGTTCCGACCCGCGCATCGCATCGAACGACGTCAATGACGGCCTCGTCGACTCCGCCGGGAGCGCGGGCGGCGACCCTCGCCGCGGCCCTCCTCCTCCTCTCCTCCGCGTCCTCGGCCTTCTCCTTCTCGCCCCCGCGCCCCTCCGGAACGACCCACGTCGGGGCCGCGACGACGGCCCCTCCGCCCGCCGCCGCGGCCGTCCGACCCGCGCGACCGACGAAGACGCGCCTCGCGTACAAGCACCGGGACGACGACGGCGGCGACTCCTCCTCCTCCGACGACGACGAGACGAACGAGGCGATCTTCTACGACGACCTCGACGGCGCGTCGTCGTCCGAACCCTCGTCGCCCGAAGACGACCTCGTCCGCGAGCTCGGGGACGCCATCCGACGGAACCGCCTCGACGGCGCGGTCGGGAGGGCGGAGGGGACGGCCGCGCCCGGCGGCGCGCCCGCGTCCCCGCTCGGCGCCCGGAGCGACGCGCCGAGGAAGGCGCGGACCTCGTCCGCGGGGAGGACGATCGAGCGCGTGCCCAAGGTGGAGCCCGTGCACATGTCCACGGCGTCCTTCCTGAGCCTCGTCGGCGATCCCGCGTGGCCGCGGGCGCCCGACAAGGAGGCCTCGCGGGCGCGGGAGAAGAAGCGGCCGACGACGAAGGAGGACGAGGACGACGCAGAGGCCGAGGCCAAGGCAGATCCGACGAAGGCCGCGCCGAAGCCTCCGCCTCCGGTCGAGAGCTGGAAGACCAAGATGGAAAAGCAGGACAGGAAACCCGCCGCCTTCATGGCCAGCAACTACCTCGACGCCCTGGCGTCCAACGCCCAAGGAGAGAAGAAGGAGGAAGCGTCCAAAGACGACCTGATGAAGTCCCTCCGGGACCAGCGGGCCCGACGGCGCGCCGAGCAGCTCAAGGCGCAGCAACAAGCCATCGTCGACGCCACCCGCCGGACGAACCCCAAGGACGTCGTCGAGGCGCGCGTCGCCAAGCGGGAGGGAGAGCGGAAGCGGAAGGAGCGCGCGGAGCTGGAGCGGCTGTACGTCGAGCGGAAGGAGCGGATCGACGCCAAGAAGGAGGAAGAAGAACGACGATACCTGAAGGAGCGAGAGGAGCGGGAGGAGAAGCGGAAGGCGGAGGAGCGGGAGGCCCTCGAGGCCAAGGTCGCGGCCGAGGTGGAGGCCGAGGCGAAGGCGAAGGTCCAGGCCGAGGAGGAGGCGGCTCGTCGTCGCGCCGTGCGCCGCGGGGTGCCGGTGCTGGACGTCCGCCCCCGGGCGGGGGAGGCGGGGGAGGAGCGCGCTCCGCTCTTGGTGGGGTCCGCCCGGACCGTGACGCTGACGGAGTATCAGCTCCGGGCGGTGGAGGTGGCGCGAAAGTATCGCGCGAGCGCGAGCGAGGGGCGCCGGGGCGGCGCTCCCATCGTGGCGATCGTCGACGGGCCGACGCCGGACGGAGCGGCGAGGAGGTTCGCCACCCTCGCGGCCGTGGAGGCGGTGGGGCGAGAAGGCGGCGGCGCGGACGCGAAGCTCACGGGCGTGGGACGGGCGTTTTTGAGCCACTACTTCTCGTCGAGGGACGCCGGCCTCTCCGGCGAGGAGGAGGCGGAGCCGATCGACCCGGCGGATCTTAAGTTGAAGCCAGAGGAGGAGGAGGACCTCCCTGTCGTCGTGGCCCAGTTCGAACTCTTCAGCGACGAGGCTACTCCCGAGTCCGGGAAACAAGAAGGCATCGCAGAGCTGTACCGGGCCGCCAACCGGGTGTACCGGCTGCACGAAGAACGGAAGAAGCTCGTCGCTGGACTCCAGGCCGGCGCGGCGCGCCTCCGCTCGAGAAAGCAGAGCAAGGCCTCACCAATAGCGTCTTCGTTCGAGGACTTGTGCCCGCCGGACTTCGAAGACTGGGACGGCCTGGGCCTCGCGTACGGGACGATCGTCGACGTCGTCGCGGACGAGCCCGACGACGAGGAGCTCTCCGAGCCGTCGTCCCCGGCGCCCCCCCGAAGCCCCCTCGAGGCCCTCGAGAACTACGGCCTCGGATCCTACGGCGCCCTCTCGACCATCCCCGACCTGGCCGCGAGCATGTCGTCCCTCCTCGCTCCGTACCACGGCCCGGACCGCCGCGCCCGGGCGGAGTACGGGGCCGAGGTCGCGTCCATGACGGCGTTCCGCGCGCTGGAGGGGTACGCGAGCCCGGACGAGGCGGCGCGGGCGCTGCTCGCGACTTCGGCGGCGCGGAGGCTGGAGTTGGCACGGGACATAATGGAGCGGCATCGGGACGAGCTGGACGAGCTGGCGGAGATGATCGGTCAGGAGCTGGGCAGATGTGACGAAAGCGGCGCCGATTTGTAGCAATCGACGAAGTAGCCTAGTTTCAATATTTGAGTAGGGTGATGTTTGCAAAGTTGATTGACCCGATAGGGGTGAAGGTGAAGAGAGTCTGAATGTAATATCATTGCAATGTCATGGAGGCAACGCACAAGGGGTGCTGCACCTACTTAGGTTAACAGATCAATGCAGGTGACACCACATTTGTGTTGTTACAGAGCCTTGACGAGGTTTTCTGGTAGTTGAAAACTAGGCATTAGGGCCTAAGTGACTTTTGAATAATTTATTCAAAAGTCACCCACCCCCAAAACGGAAATCAAGGTCAATGTACAACAAACTTCTTGTTGTGAAACTGAGCTACCATATGAACTGGCAATGCCTGCTGCCAACACACTTTGTAGTAAGTAGGACTTCCTCTTCAATTTTTTTGCAGAAAGTTTTACTTTTGCCTTGGCTTCATGCCCTGACTCGTGAGCTCGGACCCACGCCAATCCCTGAAGGTGGCCTCTTTCCCCAGAAATGCTGCCTACACCTTCTTCCACCACATATGTGTTTCGAAACTTTCCTCGCGCAAAACTGTCTACGGCCATATTGAAAATGCAGAAATTGGTATTGATTCCCACAATGAACAAATCTGGTTACCTGCTTGTTGCAACCGTTCCAACAAATCGGTATCAACGAACGAGCTGTTGTTCAAGCAATGGCGATGACAACTAAGGAACGAGGGCAGCACCGGACGATCCCGGGACGCCCATGCTCACGCCCCATTCGGGGTAAACCCGCGAGAGAGTTGATTCCGTGCCACTGTGCAGCCACAGGCGAGAATCCAACGCCCAAGCATCCAATGCCAGCAGTTGTTTGATGGTTTCGACGATCAATGCCTTTCGTCTTGGGGGCACCCCTTGCACTCGCTCACGCTCACATCAACGACCAACAAGGCCGAGCGACTGAGGGAGACGTCGTCTTACGTTGTCTTTGTTAGTGGCGATGTTTCCCCTGTCCACGCCATGATTCTCGATTCTGCACACCAATGTCAGATTTCAGATTTTGTTCCGGCTCGTCGCGCACTCCGTCGCTCATGGCGGTCATATTACTCCCTTAAGTTATGTAGTATTTAACTCAACAGTATGAACTTTTTAAATTTTAGTTATTCTTACCATGATTTATTCAATAACGATACCGGCTTGGGGGTTAAGATAACAATATCTTAACAAATATACGAAATACTTTTTAGTATGAGGGGTACAATATCATTTTATGGCTTCCCAATAGGGGTGACTTAAATTACATAGTTTTAGTTTCATTTTAAAATTCAATGTAGTTTGTACAATTTTTTATCTTTCAACATAAATTTAATAAATTATTTGTAACTTTAAAATATTACCATACTGCTTTCTTCACCAATTCACGTCTTTTGCCTTTTGCTAACCTCACTCGCCTCTCACTCCATTCGTCCATTGGTTTAGGGAGCCGGCGATGGACATGATAAGGCGGGGGCGGCTATGCGCTAGCCTTGTCACCTTGCTACGCCCTCAACCAGTGCACATCAGCCCCTTCCAATACAGCCTGTATGATGGTTGCATATTTACATTGATGCTGGATGGACGACCCTGCCGCCCTTGCTCCTCGAAAAGACCTTCTCAGCCCGACCAGGTCACCGCAATGTCATCGACAACCAGTGATAAGCTTCCTGCGGCGCAAACAGTGGCGTCGGTCGACGTTGCTCTTGCCGGCGCCCCCCTATCGAACTTCGACTTGCTAGGATATCGTCCCTCTCCCGACCTATCTGACGATGTGAATTACATGGACGTCGTGATGATCGTCACTCGGACGTCGAAGCTGCGCCAGGGATCCATGGGATGCATACTCGTCAAGCCGACGGATAAAACGGCTGGGATTTCAGAGCAATCAACAGCAGCTAGCAGAGATCGATTTTTCGGCGACATCATCGCCGCGGCGACCAACACGTCCCTGTTCCAGCCAGACGACAGCGACGTCCACGCGGAGATCAACGCCATTGGCCAAGTCGCGAGGCGCGCCCATGATGCGTCGCCGGCCGAAGCCGCATCCTCGACCAAGGGGGCCACGGCCTACATCACCATGCCTCCGTGCAAGCGGTGCTTCGGCGCGCTCCACGCCGCGGGCGTCAAGCGTGTCGTCGCGCGGATACCTCACCCGGAGGTGCTGCGCCGAGCGGCTGGTGGAGTGGGGATCGAACTGGCATCCCTGGCAAAGGAGGAGATGATGGATCAAAAGTCGAGGTTGGACGCGTTGCTCAACGCCGATGAGGGCCGCATGGAAGATGGCATTAATAGCAAAATCGATAAAGCTGAAGTATTGAAACGGAGGAGGCAGCGCAAGGAGGAAAAACAAACTAGAAAAATAGCGAAAGTTGCAAGAAGTGGTGCCAATGGCAGCGATTTCAACGATTAGGAGATATGTCAGATTTTACTGGTGGTTTAGGAGGAGACTCCTTGCGTGTACAGAAGGACGGGAGGCCTCTTTTTGCATGAAAGAGAGAAGATTGCATTGGGCTGAGATTACAATTTGCTTTCCACTCTGTCTTTGGTGAAGAAACTGGATCTCAAGTTAGACTCCTGTACCCGCCCTAGTTGGGTGTCAAGATTGAACACTGTTCGAAAGCATCTTTCTGCCCAAACTCCAATGCGACAACCTGCGAGAAAAGTTTATGTTTCTCCAGTGGTTTTATCTCCTCTGGCATGTCTTGTACCAAACATCTGACTCCTAGAGTGAAAATCCCTACGAATCGGCTGGCGATGCCAATAGAAACACACCAATATGGAGTGACGGAGAGGGTAGTTGGATTGGCGAGCACAAAGCAAATTATCGCGAAATAGCTATGAAGGAGTGCCCTGCCAACATGAAAACTTTTGCAATACATGGTCAACATGTAAACGAAATATACAATAGTTCTAACTTTCCTATGCTGACATTGTTACTGCCTAATAGATATGCCCTTTGGCGGACCAAAAACTCGTAGCGATACATCGTTTTGATGGTTTTGCCGCTGTCCCTGGGCGGCCGCCAGTGCCGACGCCTACGCGACGATAGAAAACGACACCCCTATTACCTATTACACAGTTGGTAACGGAGATCATTAGTAAAGATTGAGCTCTTACATAGCTCATCTACTCTTGATATTCATGCAGTTTACTTGGCCCCAACAAGAGCCGGGGGTTTTGCGATGTAATCGATAAAAAATCTGTTTGGCGACAAGCATTCGAAAGTGATGGTTACAACTGTCCTCGAGGATGGTTCCAACCGTCCTCGAGGACACTTGTATCAGCACTCGTGCGGGTGTAGTTTACCCTAAATATAAACTTGCAGGTGAACCTTATGATATTCATAGTATGAGTAGCTAA
>JALLPA010001459.1:0-10841 GCA_036939895.1 Thalassiosira exigua | reverse complement strand
TCCATACGTCGATTTTCCATACCTCGTGGTATGTACGTATCGCGTTTAAGGTATGAAATTGGTTTCCTGATGAAGATCGCGTCGCACCCGGCCTCACGCCACCACCGTGGCGGTCCACCTTCGTCTGGGATGCCAGGTTCGGAAGCGACACTAGCACTTGGGGGAACTTTCCCCAGTCTCCCGACAGCGTGCCTGACTGCCCTCCCCCAGAACCCCCGACATGGACGAGGACGCCTCGTGGGACATCCTCCGCATGTGTTGGTGCCAGGCCCGACAACCTCCCTGGCAACCTCCCTGGCAACCTCCTTACATCTGACCTTTCCACCCCTCCCTCCTCCGCTCGCCGTGTCGACTATGAGCGTCACTTCGCGGAGTTATTTGAGCTGCTAGGGCATGACCCGGAGGACGACTACTCCTCCGATAATTTTCTGGAGGACTTTCCACTCGACGCCAGATCACTGAATGGTATGGGGCTCTTCACGGATGGGTTTGATCCACTCCTTTCGAACCTGATGGAGGACACCGGCTCCAACCAGGCTGTGGGGTCACCGGAAGGGCCGTCCGGAGCCCTGATGACCTACCCTCTTCTGCCGGGCATCTGCATCCGAGGCCGTCCCAAGGAAGCGCAACCTTCACCCTGTCCTCAACCACAGAGTCCACCGGCCCCACCCTGGATCTATCAGTTCTCTCAAGGTACCCTCCTTCTCAACCAAGCCATCCTCTTCAGGAACAGCGGGAAACATTCTCCGCCCTCTCCACCTCATACTAGCCGCCCCCTGCTCGGCGGCGAGATATATCGACCTCACGAAGAGCCTGTCTCTCCCTCCGAGAGCCCCCCACTGACGCTCCCACAGCCTCAGACCAAGGCGCCTCCCCCTCGAGGAGTTGTTTGCTTTGGAGCGGCACGCCGGAGACCGATACGTCGTTTCAAGCTGCGACAGGCGACGTCCTCGCCCGAGGCCGTTACCAGTGCGGGCCATCCCTCCCACGCAGGCATCAATGGACGAACGAAGGCTCCCTACGAGGGGACTTTCTGCCCTTCGTCCGAGGCGTATGGAACAAGAGATCGTTTGAATGGCCCACGGCCTGTGGCAACGGGGAGAGGTTACGAAACCAGCCTACGCAATGTTCCACAACAGGGCTGCCCCGCATCTCCTGCGGCACCACAATGGGGACATTGACACCTCCCAGCTCGACTCCACACTCCTTGCCCTACTTTGCGACCTTCGGAGCGGCTGGCCAGGCCGGACGGCTTGCCCACCGGCGCCCTCAACTCGGCAGCACCTGGCCCCCTTGGGGAAGCGCACACAGCTCCACAACCTTCGACCTGCAGGGACGAGCGGTATGCAGCCTGTGGCATCACACAACAACTCTACGCGGCGACAAAGGTATCGGACGGAGCACCGTTTTGTGGTTGGTGGCCCCTGGAGTCGCGGCCATTTGGTCTTCTGCTTTCATCGGGACAATGGACGGTGCCTCCTCGATCGGAAGTGTTCAGCAGCATCGGTTGAGACTCAGTCCACACGAGTGCAACCTAGCACAGAGCGTATGCGACCGCACCGGCGTCGGCGACGACGACAACAACGTCAGTGATGATACTCTTGCTGCTCTTCCACGCTGAACTAGTGGGAGCAGCTGTGATGTGTGTCGGCTACATTCTTAGCTTGCTACCGATTCCCGCAAATTGATGAAGGCGCCAGTCGCCTATTACACCCACCATGTAACCTTGGTGTAGGGCCTAGACCCCTAGCCAATTGAAAAGACTGCGTAGGCGTGCGGACCCGCCTGCGTTAGAGAGTCCGCTTTAGTCTTCATAGAGGCTAATCTGATTTAATACGAGTACTACTACTAAAATGACATGGTTATATTATTGTCATATATTATTTTGGTTATGATGTATAATTGACTGGTTTGGGTTCTGGAAGGAAACAAAGGATACAAATTGAAAAATCTAAAGTGTGCCCTTTGAGGTATCAATAAAAAACACGAGCACTTACACAGTCTTTGTTCCTCGTTGTTTTTACGGATTTTCACGTGCAAATCTGTGCATCACACGAGTTTTGACCGCCAGCCATCATTGGTAGGTAGGTACGGATTCTACCCAAAATCACAACCAAACCATGGTGCAGCCGCCTCCCATCACTACAACAGTGTTACCATGGCAGCTGTGGTGGGCCCACGAAAATATGAGTGGGAAATCACTTCTTCTGGAGGTTTGTAGGGATTATCCTGGAGAAATTTGTTATGAATTTTGTTCCGTCTGAACACCACGAAAACAAAAGTAACTGTAGCAGAAAATAACACGATCGGCAACTTACAGTACATGTGGAATCCGCCGTCCATAAGTGGCAAAGTTGGTGGCGCTGAGCGGCAAATAGAATCTAAACTAACTGCATGAATACATGGTAGCTCTGCAACATTGTCTCTAAACTTTAACCTTTCTTTTTAACTAACTACTTACAAAGAGTCAATCCAGGGGCATTGAAATGAGCTGCTTCACAGCGCGACTGTTTTGTCAGCCGGTAAAGTGCAGAGTGTGAGTCGTCGCAGACGAACCAGTAGTCAATAACAAGGGTTCTCATGAGAGCCCTTGTTCAATAGAATCAGCTGCTATCCTGCGACATACGATGACGGCCACTGCCACATTTGCTGCTGATATTCTGTGGTGTCATAATTGTAGTTGTGGTCGCATTGTGCGTTGTTCCGGCGTCATCACGACCTCTTGTGAGACAGATGACGGGCGGTGGCAGTAGGTACGATACAAAACAATATTTTCATCAATTCCAATCACAAAACAAGTGCCAAGTATGTCAACTTTCCCCTCTCTAGAGCCATCGAACACCACCACCGTCATTACATAAGGTTGCAATTCTTCATCGATCGGTGCAATATAACCTATTGAGATTGAAGGGAGTCTTTGGGTCCAAATTGACGGGGGGAAGTTGGGCAGTTGCTGGATCGGAGGTGATTAATGATTGTCGAAATGCAAAAGCAAGCAAACTACCTCGTAGATACAAGAAAATAGTTTGGACTGATATGGATTTGTATCAACTACGTAGAAATAATTCCCATCCAGAACCCAAACTAGTCAGTTATCAGTCCAAACATGCTGCTCTTGTCACAGAAAAAACTGCCCCTCCTGTAAAAAAAACTGTTCTTTGTATAATTTGACTTGAGACTTGCCTTCAAATCAAATATGGGGGCATCTCTTCAACCCTTATTTGCCCTCTTCATCTATTTGCCAATGATCAACTTACTCAATCTTCCAGAGCCCACCGATCCAATGCTTTATACCCCTTCTATAATAGACTAATCATAACCATAAAGTATGAAAACTACGAGCGAGCATACTATTACATTTTTGTCATCAATTTCTGTCATAATCTTTGTATCCTATGGTGTCTTTATCGCTCATTGGTCGTCAGGTGATATTGTCACAATGTTGGCTGATATCAGATGAGGGTTAGGGTATAGAAACAATGATATTGATAGTGAGACCTCTTCTGATATTTGTTATTGTCATATCATTGCTCGGTCTATCTATAATTGGTTGCTACAATGAAAAGTGACAAGTTCACTGGGTATAATAAATGCCAAATCAGTTCTTGAAATCAGTTCTTGAAAGTGATTTTAGCAACCTCCCATTTTCATATCATTTTTTTATATAGATGTTGGAAATTTGTCTCGCATTAGTGGGAAATGAAACAAATTTCAATTGAACATATTTCCATAACTCCAATATATGGTATCATGATAAACCCAGTTTATTGAACATAGCATATACTTTTTTGGTGCTCAGTTGTTAATACCTTAGAATTTGTATGCAGATTTGGCGGAATGTCCTGTAGGTAGGGCAGTCGAGTTACCAATGCCCGTGCCCTAGGCATTGGCCCGCCTAGTACCTGACCAATCTAGGGATGCCTATGCCTATCCCCCCTCACTGCCGAAGCCCTGTTGAGGGCTTTATCAACTGCGCCGTGAGATGCCGCGGCGCTTGCGGGTTGGTAACTGGGTGCCAATGCTGCATCGGATGTTGGAAATTTGTCTCATATTAGTGGGAAATTAAACAAATTTCAATTGAACATCTTTCCATAACTCCAATGTATAGTATCGTGATAACCCCAGTTTATTGAACATAGCACAAACTGTTTATGGTGCTCAGTTGCCAATACCTTAGCATTTGTATGCAGATTCGGCGGAATGTCCCGTAGGTAGGGCAGCCGAGTTACCAATGCCGGTGCCCTAGGCATTGGTCCGCCTAGTACCCGACCAATCCAGGGACCCCTGCACATATCCCCCCTCACCACCGAAGCCCCGCTGAGGGCTTTATCTACTGCGCCGTGAGACGCCGCTGCGCTCGCGGGTTGGTAACTTGGGGCCAATGCTGCATCAGCTGTGGTCGTCGGACCAAAAAAATACCACGTATGAACCAGTACAGGTCTACGGGATCCTCCATTGCCAAACGATGAAAATGGCCGGCATCGACGATGATGGCAGCACCCATGGGAATAATCACTGTCCCCAGCCGGAGATAGAACAAGACAGTACGACACTCATCCAGCATGTGGGTGCTGGTGTGTGCGCCAACCTGCCGCCCGAGGACGACAGATCTAGACGAGAGAGTCGGCACTCATCTTGGCAAGCCTACATCAATGTGGCCTCCTCCTCCCTCCTCTGAGGATGCCGATTACTCCACCAACTGGATGCACTGAAAAGGGACTCGAGCCAACTCCGTTTTTCCTCTCAACCGTTGGGATCGAACACGGGGAAACAATGCCCTAGGGTGACCCAGTGCATCCTCTCATCCAAGCGTTTGCTTCTCATCCCACCTATGAGGCCATGACGTCCAACTTGGTCCAAGGCCCCCAGGCCCACCACCCCCGGAGGTGCCCATGTTATTTCGTCTCTTACTGGACAGCCTCCGGGACCTTCTCGAGATGAGAGGGATTGGTGGTTCCCGATACTTGGGGACAGCCTCGCTCACTACCACCCCTCCCGGGAGTCAAATCTAGAGGGGGATCTATTGCGAAGGGGGGATTGGTAGTGAACCCCGTAGTAGCTTCACAACAAGGATTCGGTTTGAACAATTGACACTCGGGGGATGATGAGGAGAACAAAACAATGAATGTGTGGTTGTGGCAGATCGCCTGCGAGAGCCGTCTCTACCGTGATTGAAACCAGCAAATAAAAGGACAAAACAAAACAACCCTCCCCCGCCCCCGAGGACAAATTGACGAAGGAGCGACAGTCGGTTACGAGGGGACAATATATGAAACATAGTATCTCCATGACCTCCAATGTTTGAAAGCAATAAGGTCGGAGTTGAAAATAGCAACAATGGCTGAGAGGGACATCAAACCACAGATGCATGTGTGATATGTCAGCTTCGTCACAGTCTGATTCGTTGGTCCTTTTTTTTGCATGGTGGCATCCTATCTGGTTTTCGATTAATCTCTCGGCACTACATTTTTTTAGGGGACCCAGCCTCAATTATCTTAATGCTGTGATTGTGCCTAGAAACCCTTGTGGTAAAGGATAATAAACTCAACTCAACTCGAACTCAACGAAAATGGTTTTGTGATGATTTGATATTACTAGGCACACACCTACTATACAAAGAGAAAAATGGTCATATTCAAACAAATTGTGTCATTTTAGCTCAACTCTACCCAGTCATCTTCACCATTGCAGCACCAAGATCAAATGACCTTCCTTTCCTTATCATAACACTGCAACTCAATATTTGCACAGTGTCACAGTCTGTTTTTCATAAAACTATGAAAATGTCCCACACAGATTATGCTTCTCTCTTGAATTATGAGCCCATTTGGTGTCTGGCTCGATGTATTACATCATATTCAACCTCTCTTACCTGTCATCGAAAATGTCACATCTGCATCCCCCTATTCATATAAACATTCATTATCAAATATATCTATTGTAGAGTATATACCGAGATATTATTGGATTGTACATTGCCATGAAGTACGTTGAGATGTATGCAAAACATACAATATAGTAATTGATTTAATTTGTTGTGAGATATCTCAATAACAGCACATTTTTCGAGGTTTGTTACAACCTAAGTTGATCTTTACCTGCCATGTATTGGAATATGTACGTTACAGAAGGGTTTGACGAAGAGAGAGAAATATAACTTCCTATATATGATAATGAGCATTTAGTTGTTGTTCTTTAATAATATAGAATGCTATGAGGCAGTGTACGATTGATGGCAACAGTAATTGGCATACAAAGAGTTATGGGAAATTTAAGGTAAAATAAAGTAGCATATGTATTGACAACATGCTGGTAACCAAGTTAGGACTGAAACCACTGTAGTTCGAGATTGCATGATGGCCACACAATGTAATGGCTAGATAATGTATTCCCCCTTGTTAATTGACATGGAAACAAATGTGCAAGGTCAAAATATTCACGCCTGCTCATAAATTTTAGTATGCAATTATTCACAGAGGTTTTATCTTGCCCTATCGTAGCATGTGCTGCTGGTGCTGGTTTCTCTAGCGCCGATGATTGCACAATATGTAGAGGTAGATGTAGAGAGGGGGGGGAGAGGGGGGAGAGAGAGAGAGAGAGATGGAGGGGGGGGGACCCCACATAGTATTCAAGGTTAAAATGATCCAGCTGGGACTGGGATTCTGTAGCTTGGGGCTTCCAAGAGCCACGCAATGTGACAGCCAGATAACACATACCGCGTTGCTAATTAGCATAACAACAAGGACGCAATGTTGTAATAATTACCTATGCTTAAGGTGACAGAGACTTAATATTTAAATAGTTATAAATTTATACAGAAGGCAGAGGGGAGCACATGGCCCTTCTCCATGAAGTCTTCCCCCAGTACTAGCTTCCTAGCTTTGTATGCCAGTTAGTCCCCCAGATCGCCTCAATAAGAAGTTTGAATTTGTACCATTCCGTGACATATTTTCATTCAGAACAAGCCTAGAGAATCACTTTGAAAGCAATATGATTTTTAATAGAGGGAGTTAGAAAAATGCCTTCAGGGTTTGTGTGGAGCCCACGGAAGGCTGCCCCACTTGGACCATCGTGCATTGGAGTAAAGAATCTTTTGATGATAAAGAGAGGCTGGATGCGGCTTATTGAGGAGAGGGGGAATTCAGAACTATTCACCATTAAGCCTCCGTCGCCGAAGATATTTGTCTTTGCCCTATTGTAGTGTATGCCACTGTAGGCTCTCTACACACTAGTTTTTTAGTGTTAATTATTACAAATGAATAGATTAAGGTCTTAATGAGTTTATTACAGTTTCTTATCCAGCCTCTATATTTCTTCAGCACTCAAGGCACTGGAGAAAGGCTCAAAAGCTGCAGGTTGGAAGCGACCCGACTCAACTCACAGACTCCACAAAACAGCACTAAAGTATATACAAATACCATAACTACCCACTTACCCATGTTTAGAAACGTGGTGACTATACAATTCCAATAATTGATTTGGACCCATATTTTGGAAGAATTGTTTGTCTCTAGATAACATACCATCTCATTGGGCTAATATATTTCTACATCTAAGACCATGTGTATTTCTTCATAAAGGTACACCTCACATTGTGTGAACGTGTGAATATCAAGATACCCTATTTCGATCACCGAACTCACTTTTTCTTTCCAAGCTCCTGATCGTTACTTGGGGTGTTTGCAGACTCAAGATCCATTTACATGGACATAGAACTAATGTTGTCTATTGTGGAGAAAGTTTTCACCTCGGAACTTAGGCCACCAGTAAACTCACCAAACACTTCCACGCCAACAGCTTCAATAAAGCTCTGAATCATGCTCACAATCAAAACCAAGTTTTCAACCATTTTTTTGTCTTTGGTTAAGCCCTTGTGAGAGGCCAGTATCTTCAGTTTCGGATATTACCTGCTTTGTATACAGTAGTCCAAGCAAACCCGGAAACATAGACTGCTGTGCAGCCAGGTCTCCCACGTGTCATGTCTTTTATAATTCCATCTATGCAGACCAAGGGGCTAAGGTCTCTCGTGAGGTAGACCCGACATCAGGAAACCCTGCATTCACTCCTTTGATAGTAGAGAGAATATCCTTCTGCATATTGTCGACCATATATTCACGCTGAATGTGTCTTTGAAAAGAGTAGGTAGAATAGCCTTGGTCACAACTGTCATATTTAAAGTTATCATCGGCATACTCCACCATGTTTAAAAGCTCAGAAATGCCAGAGAACTTTCCTATCAGAGCCATCAGTGGCATCAAAAGTCGTCAAAAATCCATGCCTAGGAGTGCACCAACTTTAAGAATCAGTGTCGTCAATGTGTAGAGAATTGCTTGGAGATCAACTGTAATACCCATACATGAGGGTAAATTAGCATGAGGAAGCACTACCACTAAAGCTTGGAGAAGGGCTGGAAGATTGATCCCAGGCAAGGGCTGCCTTGAGAGTATACCAGCATCAGGAAGCACTGCAATCACCATAGCCATGACTGAACTCTTGCCTGCATGAGCAAAGACTGTTCCCAAGCCGTTGAGAAGGTTTGGGAAATTTAGTGCATAAAGATTTGTCAGATCTATTCGCAAAATCATGATAGGAGACACAATCACTGCTGCCGGGAGAGTGGTGACAATTTTCTCCTGAATGTTTTTGTTGGCCACAATTTTGTTCATCACACCATCTACAAGCAGAAGAGTGGCTGACAGCTCCGTCTGAGCAAGGGTTGCCAAATCCAGGCTGATCCATAATGATAGCAGTCGCCATAAAATATGATAGCTCCCAGGCAACCAAGGAGCAGAGACATTTAAGATGACACAGAATCTTCGTCAACTTGCTACAACGTCCACTCTTGCTTTTGGACTTGGGTTTGCCTCTGAATTTTCTTTTGCTCTTTTTGCTTATCTTAGCAACAGTGATTGTGGTGATGGCCGCAGAGTTTCTGCCACTAACACTGTCACCCTTCGGGTAGGCTACTGGCTTCTCAGAAGTCTTGAGAGATAGAAGGGCATTCAATGACTGTCAGAGCACTGACAGTCATGATACCCAGGTATTGGGTAGGATTCATTGAAGCATGCAATTATGGCATCATCCTTGGGAACCTTGACTTTGGCACGAAGATTATGGCGTGCCTGAGGGATCGCATGTTTACGATAGGCTTGCCGTGTGTTGGGGGGCGGGGGAGAGTTCAGTACCTTTAATGGAGTTCTCGGCGAGCAAGACCCTATGTTCGGGACAGGGTTCATGGCTGGAAGTTTCAATTCAGCCGACGGTAGGCAAGGTGGTACCATCTCCATTGGGAAGGGAAATAACTCACGCTGCCCGTTAGCTCCTGCTGGGAAATCATGTGGCCGAAGAAACCATGGGATTCCTGTTCAAGCAGAGGCGCAAGCCAACGATGGTTACACAAGCATTGCGCCCCAAAGCAACAAGTACGGTTTTTTGTGTTGGGGAATTTCCTTGACCCATGACATGAACGTGCTCTACTCCGATGATAAAAGAATGTTTTAACGTGAAATGGGTCAAAAAGAGTTTCAGTTAGTCTGATGATTGGCGAGATCAAATCGACTTTTACAACCATATTGTCCTTGTGGGTGCTTTGTCGCTACTTCTACCTCGCTTTTACCTATCATTCATGTAAAACTAGGAGGAAAGAGGAAAGATGTAAAGAACTGGTTAGAACGTAGGAGATGAGTCTGGAGGATGATTGCATGGAGCTGTGGAGACCCAGGCGTGTGAGAGTCCTACATAGCCAGAGGATACAATGAGTACAACCTCTTGACGTAGAAAGTGGGGGTTTTAGGGCAGGGACTGTCTTTGGGCACAACATGAGGGTGGCTTTCGACAACTGAAAGTTTTAGTTTGGGCTATGCCCACGGAACAGGCGGGCCCATGGTTTTCAGCTTGGCTGCACCAAAACTCACTCTGGAGGCAAAGGTCCTGGATCACAAAAGGAAACGACCTAACACACAGACTCCAGTGCATACAATCCAAGCTAGTGCTTGTATTCACAAGTGTGTAGGAATAACTGAGGTTAGGTACACGATGACAAGGATTTGTATTTAGTTACTGAGGAATTCGTGTTAAAAACGAGATGGCAGGCATTTTCGTAACAAGACGTCCATCTTCTCACAAAAATCAGGATATTTACAGCTCGTGTACCTAAGCCCACTAATTCCTTCACTCAAGCCAGATTCATATTTATACTCCCTCTGTGCCGTTAAAAAACTTCTTTTCTGTTTTTTTATACATAGAGACGGTGTGATTTTACGCAATCTCGAAAGTACGGAAGGAGGCTCACTACCCTTCATAACCATAACTGGGTGGCCTTCTAAAGGCACCTGTTTGCGCTTTGGGGAATTCTCCCGCATTACTTTAGCCAGTGTTGGCCCGTTTTTCGTCATCTAGACTCAATTTTCACGTAGAAAGGGTTGACTATTCTCTTCATTGACCTTGTTTGAGATGACCAGAGGATATTCCTTCCGCTTGCTTGTCCTCTATCAATGATGGTTCCAGTGAAAATGTTGTGCGGTGCACGTCGTTGCTTGATCTAGATCAAAGTTTCGTTTCCAATCTTCATATGCAGGACTGTCAGAAGTGTCCTACTATGTAGCGTAAGTTGTCAGCTATTAATGTCCTACGTAAGAGATTTATGAGCGATTTTCAAAGCTTGGTTTGCTCTGTTCCCGCAAGAGAAATCTTGTCTGGGGGAACTCCGGAAATGGAGGGATGTTTGTAGTTGCCACAATGCGGAGTATCCACGGTCGTTCACTGGCACCTATGCCCCGTTTTAGAATAGTAGTACTCGTATTAAATCGGATTAGCTCTACAGAAACTAAAACGGACTCTCT
>JALLPA010001458.1:0-10848 GCA_036939895.1 Thalassiosira exigua | reverse complement strand
TTTGGCATGATTCGACCGGGAAGTCGGCGCATTTCACTAATATGCCGGTTTTCACATAACTGCTGGTAATAATGTAGAAGGAAGAAGTTCAGTTGTAAATCGTCTCAAAATAAATCAAAATCAATCCGAAACGTGATGAAAAGATCCGAAGTTCGATCTCGCCCGCAAATCCGCCCTCAAAAATCTCAGTATGTCAACCGCACAACAGCGCGCACAATCAAGCAACCTCGCACAATACAACCATGATGGCCGCTTTCTGGCCCGATCCGCTTGCCTCATCCACCACGGAGCTCGCCAGCGTCGTTCACGAGGCCTGATCATTGTCGGAGAAGTCCTGATTCCGAGTGTGCCCACCCACCCAGCTGAAACATCATTGGTGCGGGGACGAATTTCGATCGTGGCGTCGACGGCCATCACCATCGCATCTTGATCCTTGATCGCATGAGGCCGCACATCATCATGGGGAGGACGTGCGCGCACCGACCCGCGGCGGCGCTCTTCTGCGCCCTCTCCCTCGCTTCGGTCTCGGACGCGCTGCTCCATTCCCCTCTCCGGGAACATGCCATCGGGAGGGAGCGCGGAGCGCCGGCCGCGCCCCCGCGGGCGTCGTCGACTGCGCTCGGCGCCTTCTTCGCCGACGGGGGCGACGACGACAAGGGCCCGTCCGCGAAGAGCGTCGTCGGCGTGGGCGGGTCCCTCGGAAGTCGGGAGAAACTCGTCAACGGGAGCGGGGGAGGATTCGGGGGAGGCGTCGGGAGCCCCGACCTCGTCCGCACCCTCGCCCTCAAGGACGAGGCCCTCCTCCAAGCCCAGACGGCCGTGGCGAGCCTCGAGTCCGCTCTGGAGTCGGCCGTGTCCAACCTCGAGGACATCCAGCGACAGCTCCAGCTCCGCGTATCGGAATTGGAGCTAGAATCAGAGGCGACGCGAACGGAGCTGGACGCGACGCGGACGGAGCTGGAGGACTCCCGATCGGAGCTGCGCGGCGTCAAGCGCGAGCTGATCCAGTCGACGCAGGAGGTCCGGAGGCTGGAAGCGGCGCTGGCGAAGAGCGAGGTGAGCGCGAAGCGCGCGGATCAGCTCGAGGCGTACGTCGCGACGCTGAACGACATGGACGCCGTCGAGCCGGCTCCGGCGCCCCCGCCTCCGGCGGAGCGGAAGGAGGCGTCGAGCCAATGGCAGCTCTTCTCGACGCAGGCGAAGGCCTTCCCGATGTTGGACGAGTGGATCGCCATCAAGGGCGCGAACGAGGGGGAGGTCCAGATCTCGGGGAAGGTCACGGGCCATCCCACCATCCCCGACGGGGACGCGATCGTGACGAGTCCGCTGAGGGATCCGGGACGGGCGGCCGAGCGGAGGGTCGTTGCGACGCTGTCGGGGTCGAAGTACAAGCTGGGCACGCAGATGACGATGCCGACCGGGGATTCGGCGAGTCAGACGATCGCGTCGGAGAAGAAGGAACGGAGGCCGCGGAGGCAGCAGCTGGTGAGGGCCAGGTCGAGCATATCTATTCCCGACTTGACCGGGTACACGCTGGGAAACGGGTGAGTTGCCGGTGATATAGGAAAGAGCAATGGGTGTGCATGTGACGTGGGCAGTAGAACTGGTTGCATAGGCACTGTGCTGTTTGCTTCTTGTTGGATACGCGAAACCACCTGGTGTAAGTTGTTGGCAAGTGTTCTCAGGTGATGTTGCGGCCATATGTGCGTGGTTAGATTATGAGATGTGTTCGATGCCAGGGTCAGCGAGCCAGTGATGTTTGTCATCAGGAGTGTTCTCAGGTGATGTTGCGAGGGAGCCAGTGTTATTTGTGGTCAGGATTGCATCTGCGACATGAACGAATTAGGTTGCATGGAGCAGGTTGCTTGGTGCAGATTGCGGTGAAACTCATCGGTAATGTAGGGGGCCAGTGCCAACCATGCTTGTGGGCATGCAAGTGACGCAATTGACGTGGGATCGAATGAGAATCTGCGCCCTTCTCTCACAGCCCTCTTGCTTCTTTTGATAGACGTTATTTGCTCGCCGGCGACCCCACATCCAGCATAAACGGACGATCGTTCATCCAAACAGCGTACCGCGCCTCACCCTTTGGCAAATCGATGGGAGAACCCCTGGCCATCAAATTCTCGCCGAACAGAGAGGCAATGAAACGCGAATACGCCAATTATCAGAGAGTGTCCGCCGGATTGAAGAGGGGAAGCTTCATCCGTCGCGTGGAGTTTCTGCCTGTGGCGGGGGACGAGATGCCAGACCAGAGCGCCTTGGTGATGCAACGGGGCGTGGCGGACGTGAAGGCGTTCATGCCGAAAGTGGGGGGGAGGCTCGAGGGTGAACTGCTGCTGGACTGCGCCCTGACGGCGCTGCGCTGCGTTGAGGCCTTGCATTCGGTCCGTCTTGTATGGAATGACCTAAAGACGGAAAACTTCGTGGTCATCGAGGACTCGAAGGGAGGGGTGTCGTTTCGGGGGATTGACCTGGAGAGCTGCATGACTGTGAGGACTCCCCCGGTGGACTACACCCCAGAGGCCTGTCCGCCGGAATTTGCTCAGTGCTTTTTGGACGGAGATGCCGAGTCGTTCAGCCTCGAGTACTCATATGACGTTTGGTCGTTTGGGATGTTTCTGTATGAGATTGCTACTGGAAGAGGATTCTTCGACGGATACTCGGCAGAAAAGATCACCAAATCGCTTCCCACGTTCCGACCCACCTTGGAGAAAGTTGAGGATCCAGTCTTGGCTGATTTGATTTCGCAATGCCTGTCGAGGAATCCCAAGGACAGACCATCAATCGTCCGGATATTCAAACATCCATTCTTTGCCGATGCGACATCGGCCAAAACACCCTTTGACTTCCTCTTCGGAATTTGATGCGAACGATGTTATTGGATTGGGGCTTGAGCTCAGCAATTAGAAGCATCACGACCGGAGCCAAAGCCCTGATTGTCAAAGAGTTGATTTCTATCGTAATCACTGGCACACCTTCGTTCAGATCGCCGTCACGAGATTTCACGACTCACAGTGTCAATATGAGCATGAACTGATCATGGTACAGAGTGTATTTGTGTATGACTTGGGCCCGTTGCGCTGAATCCAGAACAATTAGACAGTTTATCTGAAGCCCATAGCCCACCCTTGAATAATCAATGGATGCGATTCAATAGGTTGTGAGTGTAGCTAAAATAACAGGCATGATCCAGCTTACACCGGTCTTTTAGGCTGTGGGTGTGAAGTTCTATTCGTATCCATTCTGGTGCAACCCTTGGCCCTCACGGGAGGAAATGAGTACAATATGTACATAACTTGGATTCGTTGCATTGGAGCGGGGACAACTAGACAGATTCAGAATGTCGAAGGGATGCCAATGATTGTCTGAAGCTACTCTCAGAGCCCCATCAATGAAACATAATATATTGCCCTCTGAATATTGTTGCAAATTATTACATACTAAAAGTTGGGTTGTGTGTGTAGCTAATTAACTGAAGTGCTCCTATGAAGCTTGAGCTGCTCATTAGGTTGGTCAATTCATATCACCACTGAACACGCCTCATCAAGTAATGCATCCACTGACCACGCCTCATCAAGTAATGCATCCCATTGTGTTTTTTTCCCTCATCGAGCTAGGTGTCAGTGGTATGTAGTGGCTCGCACAATATTGGTATGTTACCTCCGACTGGTGAATCATCTCGATAGCAGTCATAGTTTTTCCAAAATGACGTTCATACGTGCCAGAAACATTGCAGTGTGGTAGCTCGATATATTCAAAAATGGAAGGCCAGTGCACATCTCCACCCCTTACAAGGTCTCAATGGAGCATTTCCCTGTAGGAACCTTGCTCACGCACGCCTTAATCTTCCTTCCGTTCATCTTCACCGTGCACGTCCCGCACTCCCCGTTCTGACAGTTGTAAGGGACTTTCACCCGCGCCGAGGCGCAGACCTGGCTGATCTTTTGATCCACCACCACCCTCGGCACGGACTTGCCGTTCACGGTCACCTGCTCGTTGTACCGCGGTCCGTTCGCAAGGCCGGCGTTCTTCGCCTCGCCGAGGGTATCGTCGTTGGCGAAGGCGCCCTTCAGCCCCCCAAAGATGTTGAGGGACGTCGACGTTTGGGGCGAAGGGGCTTGAGGAACGTTGGATGGGATGAAGGAGTGGGCCGGCGCGTGTCCGCAGATGAAGGCCAAAGTTGCGGCGAGTGCAGCCTGACGAAGGTACGATTTGATAGCCATGGTTCCTCGTCAATTACCTGGTATCGTAGTGAAGGAGCGATCGTCCTCGTTCGCGCCCACAAGATGAGAATTGTGTCGCCGTGATCGATTCGTCTACGAAGTCTCTTTGCCTTTGTTTGGCGTCGTTCTTCCGCGCTCGTGTGTTGTGTTGTTGCATAATGCTTTTTGTTCCGCCCCGCTGACAATCACAAGCGCGCGCCACGTACTCGAGGCTCCCGCTATTTTTATTACTTATTCCTTTGTTGAATTATCATATCCTACGCAAAATCCCCCCCTGATGCCCTCCTCGCTCCTTTGCTGGCCGGCGCGGCGGACTGTGATGGCTTCTCGCTACATACGACGAACAAGCCACGAACATCTCGCTCATTTCTGTCGACATCATTATTTTTTCTCCCGCCCGTCCCCCGACGACGACGTTGCCATCGCGGCTCGCAGCTGTGAGCATTGGTCGATTCGACGAATGGGGCCATTCAGATCTACTCAGTTTGGATCAGTAGGGAGTCGGGGTCAGGGTATCCTCTAGAGGTGCGCAAACTCTCCTTATCCTGTTCCTGTCGGTGCGGCGGCCATCAGCCAGGGGCAGGGGAGGCGGCGGCGACGTGCTGCGTCGCAAAAGTGTGTGGCCTCTCGAGACAATCCATCGCAACCGACGCAGAGACCCAAGGCGAGATGGCGAGAAATTTGACACGTTCGGTGCTCAGCCAGGTTGCTCGATCGCATTTATTAAGCAGAATTCCGCAGCATTCGCTTGCGAATGCCTATATCAGACCGAGCAATGGCACCGAAGCTGCCAACCACACCACCAAAGCAAATGTTGCCAACAATGAGCGCGTCGATTGCATGGAAGATGACACGTCACCTAAAGACGCATCTGAGGCAGTTCACAGAGTGAGAGTCACACAAATTCGATCGTCGGTCGAAACACGGACAAAGCCCACACAATTAATAAACAGCAACAATGAATCAAGTGAGCTTGTCGACACATTGCTAGCAAGAACATCCGAAATGATGGACCCACATGCGGCCAACGTGGTGGCCTACAGCGGAGGAGTGGATTCTTCGTTGGTTGCTGCCTTGGTCCACCGTGCATTTTCTCCAATCTTGCAACAATCTACACGAACAGCCGCTGACAGTTACGGACAAAATGGATCTGTACAGGCGGTACTCGGGATATCACCGGCTGTTCCGCGATCTCAAATAGAGATGGCACGAAGGGTGGCAGAAACGATAGGCATTCCTCTGACTGAAGTGCCTACTATAGAGGGAAGTGATGATACCTACCAACGAAACGATGGATATGCATGCTACGTCTGCAAGACTCATCTTTATTCCACTCTGGAGACAGTGGCGGATGCAATCCTGAAACAACAGCGTCAACCTCCTTGTGCAGAAAAAGATCACACAGAAAACCACCCGGTCATTCTTTACAATGGAACCAATGCCGATGATACCCGAGATCCAACCCGACTCGGTCTCATTGCAGCCGACAACTTTCAAGTTCATTCCCCCTTGGATCAAATAACCAAAGACCAAGTACGACAAGCAGCAAAGCATTTGGGGTTACCGAACTGGAATTCAGCTGCATCTCCTTGTTTGCGGTCAAGGCTGGCGATGGGGGTCATGGCGACGGAGGAGCATTTGAAGGCCGTAGAGATGGCAGAGGAATTTGTTAGGAGGGTATTGTCATTGGACGATACTGTGAATGCCAGGGTGAGGATGATGGCAGGAGGTAAAGCCATCGTCGAGTTGGATCAATTTGTTTTAGAATCAAACAATGGTGGTCAAGAGAATTGGGCCGCGATTCTTTTACAGGATCATGGTTTTGAACAAAGATGTATAGACGAATGGGGCTTCAACAGCTTTGGGGGCGTGAGAGGCTTCAAGACTGGATCTGTCGCTGCTATGCCCACTGAAGACATTCAGCCTCCCCTGGTGTCTGTGGCCACCTGAGAACTGAGACATGAGATAGAAGGACATGCAGTCTGGAATATGTAAAAATGAGGCACAACACCTGTACACGGCACCATAATAGACTTTTCCTGATGGTAACTGATCTGCATCACCATACAACTACCAATAATACCATCAATGTTCCTGTAAATATTTTTTCCAAGTTATAAACGCAATTGCATCACAATTACAAATCTCCTTACAGAAATGCCACTCAAACTGGATTTTTGATATCCCCCCCCAAGCCAGTATCGTAGTCGGCGCCTGGTAGCTACCCAGCAAATGCGGCTTCGTAAAGTGAACAAATAAATATTTTTTCAAGTTATAACCGCAATTGCATCACAATTACAAATCTCCTTACACAGAAATGCCACTCAAACTGGATTGTTGATATCCCCCCCCAAGCCAGCAGTCGGCGCCTGGTAGCTACCCAGCAAATGCGGCTTCGTAAAGTGAACGAAGAGCATGAGAACGCCAGTCCCCAAAAAGCAGCCACCAGTCAAGTATCGCAGATATTGTACAGATACGTCGTTCCTCAAACCGATAACCAAGAATGCCACGAAGATCAGGTATGCCGCCTTCCCCTTCACCCCGTACAGGAACCCGAAGTTCATTCGCAAGTTTTTGTTCACGGCCGGGATGCTCTTCCACCACATGAGCTCGTAGAAGAACAGTAGGAACGCGAAGCATATCATGTAGATCGAGACGAAGATTTCCGCGAGCTCCCTCGCTTCGAGGATGCCGAAGACACCGAGGCAGCACATCATGGCCGAGAGGCCCATGGAGAAGAAGGAAAGGAGGCGTTGGAAGCAATTCGTTTTGCCGCTTTTAATATATGTGAACATTGAAGGCATGAGGGTGAGTTGTGACATGAAAATATAGTAGGAAACAAGCAGGCAACGACCTTCACCCCCTTCCCTGGCCCCTGGCCCTCGATGCCAAGGTGTTCGAATCAGACAGTACGAATAATCTCGTGCGCCCACGTTGCGCGGAGATGCTCGATCGCAAAATGGCACAAGTCGCGCGAAATTTGATTATCCTCATTTTCGAACCCATCACCTTTTTTTGCCATGCCGGCCTGCACCGTGAGTCAATGATGTCTGTGAAGTGGATCCATCTCGTGATCATTTTTGGATCCGCTGCAGGCAGCCGCCCCGGCTCAGCGTCGGATCCAACTCAATCCAGCAGACACGAGAGGAACGATCCGCGTCGATCGACGCGCCGCGAATCGACGGCGCCCACGGGCCACTCACGCCGTGGAATTGCTCAACCCCGCCGCGTTGGCGTTGGCGTTCACCGCCGCGGCGCCGCTGAAGTCCTCTCCCCCGGGCGACGCGCTCCATCCGCTCGTCGCGCCCGCTCCTCCCGCTCCCGCCGCCGCCGCGGGAGGGGGAGCGGCGTCGGGGCTGGCCCAGTCGGGCTCTCCGAATTGTCCGGCGCCGCTCATGGTCGTCTCCTGTCGTTGCTCCGCCTGCCTCGCTCTGCCGCTTCCTGGTCCTTTCCGTTTCCGTTCTTTTGTCTTTTTGCGTCTTTGGAATATCTTGGGAGTCAAACTGCGGGCGAGGAGGGCAAAATCCGAAATACGCCCGCACCGCCCGCTAAAGAGCCGTCGTGTTGGGATTTGGGATTCTCGAGATGCCTTTCTCGGGTTCCTCGCGGATTCCATCTCTCCGGAAGGACAAACTGAACTTCAGTCTGTCCTTCGTTTCATGATAAATACGAATACATAGTATTGAAATACCTACATTCGTTTCCAAACCACGGACAGACGTTAGCATGTTTCTGGAAGGGCTTCAGCGAGCCGTCGGGAGAATCCCACACACAAGACTTGACGCCTCGGCTCGAACCTTCGCGGGCCGACCGTTTGGAAACGCGAACTTGGCGGCGTTTCCCCCCGAAATCCCTCGAGAGGTTCAATTCCGCCGTCGTTAGTTTGGTCGCCGTTGCCGCGCGCACGCGACTCACAATGATTTCGAATTCGACGACGACGGCTCCTCATGCCAAAATGGCTGCGGCGGCGGCGACGGTCTCCTCATTCCATAGGAGACGACGACGACGCGACGATGACGACCTCGGACGAGGGAGACGGAGCCCGTCCTTCGGATGCGAGCGGCGGCGGCGGCTGCAGGGACGACGGCGGCGACGGCCATGACCATGACGGTCGAGACGACCGCGACGGCCCCTCGCCCTCGCCCCTCTTCGCCCCGGACGCGCCCCCCCGGACCCGACGGCGCGACGAGCGGCGAGGGCTGCTCCCTCCCTCCTCCTCCTCCGCCGACGACGGCGAAGTCGTCCGAGAGGAGGGCGCCTGGGACGACGGCGACGACGGGTCGTCCTCGCGCGAGGGCGAATTCGAACGCTGCGCCAACGGCGTGTGGGACGCGGAGCACTGGCGTCGCTTCCTGATCTCGAGGGTCCGGGCCAACCCGCCGCTCTCGGTGGCCACGGCGCTGATGGGCGCCCTGACCGTGCTCCTGTGGACCGACGAGCGATTTCGGTTCGTGTCGAGGGGCGACCGCGCCGCGGGCGGGGGCGGGGGGATCCTGCGCCGAAAGAAGGGGGCGACCAAGAGCGAGGGCGAGGGGGGTCCTGAGTCGTATCCCGCCTTTCCGGCCAAGGCGCTGCTCGGCCTCGCCGTCCGGAGAAAGCCGGGCGGGACGCCGAAAAACACGGCAGCGGTGGCAGTCTCGTCCGGGGTCGAGCCGCCGTACGACCCGGAGAGCGACTTTCAGTACTACGCCCGCGGACGGAATCGAACGTTGCTTTACTGGGAGGAGGTGGTGGAGGCGATTGAACAAACGGAAGACGTGTTAGATGGGGAAGCTCGCCTCCGACTCAACGACACTCTGTTGGATTTGTGGACCAACCTCACGACGTGGGGGCCGTGCTACCCCCGTGCCGTGCCCGTACAGGACGACAGGCATCGAAGGATGCGGTCTGAGGAGGACGCGGATACCTCGTGGCACCTGCGTGGCCTGAAGCGCTACGGCAAGCCGGGGAACTGGACGGCCATCGTCGCGTCCACCTCCAACTCGGACGACGACGACATCGCGTACCCCTCCTTCCAGGTCCGATACCGCCGAACCTCCGCGGACGACGCCGCGTCCCTCGGCGGGATGTGCCGACCGGGCTTCCTCATCGTCGGCCAGGGCAAGTGCGGCACGTCGTCGCTGTACCACTACCTCGCGGGCCACCCGCGCGTGCTGCCCGCGAGGGAGAAGCAGATCCACTACTTTCGGTATCACAAGCGGCAGCCTTTGGGGTGGTACTACAGCCACTTTCCGAGCATAGAGAGCTTCCTCGGGAGGGGGGCGCTGATGACGGGGGAGGCGAGCCCGGGGTACATGCCGTACCCGTCCGTGGTGGAGGCGGTGGCGAAGCGGCTGAGCCCGGACTGGCAACCGGGCGGGGACGAGGAGGAGGGCAATGGCAGGAAGGGACGAGCGCGCAAAGGGGCGAACGACGCGACGGAGGGATCGACGAAGGCGGGGGCCGACGCTTGGAGGGAGCGCGCGAGCGCGCTGCCGAAGATCATCGCCATCGTCCGTCATCCGGTCACGCGAGCGCTGAGCTCGTACAAGTACAACTACGTCGTGCCGGCGCTGACGAAGCTCCGCGCGGGGAAGGGATTGGCCGCGAGCGGGGCGCGGATCCCCGGGGGCATGACGGATCAATATTATCGCGAACGCCACCTATTCTCGTTCGAGGAGCTGGCGTACGCCGAGCTGGTCTGGCTTAAGGAGTGCCTGAAGCCGGGGGGACGGGGGGAGCGGTACACTCGCAATCATTTCGGGAAGAAGGAGAGGGGGTTCTTCTACGATTCCGTCCGGAGGAGGGACGAGCGCAACCGCAACGCGACGACGTCGGACGTGTCTCCCGCGTTCGTCCACCTCGACGAGGCGTGCTACCTGGCCACAAAGGTCAGTGCGGTCCCGCGCGCGCAGTGGCGGGATTTGGCCGCAGAGCATCCCAACAAGACCCTCGCCCTCCCCAACCTCCAGTTGACCCAGAGCATCCTGGGACGGGGGGCGTACGCCTTCCCCCTCGAGTGGTGGTACGAGGTCTTCTCTCGTCCGTCGTCCAACACCGCGGAAGATCGGATCGAGGTGGTGTGCACGGAGGATTTGGCGAGCGATCCGGAGGGGACGATGGACGACCTGACCCGCTTCTTGGGGTTGCCCCCTTTCGACTTCTCCAATGTGACGGCCGTGGGACGGTACAACGTCGGAGGGCACCGGGGGTACGACACGGTGACCAAGTCGCCGGACGTCGACGAGGAGGACGAAGACGACAAAGAAGAGGAGGAAGGGGAAGGCGAAGGAGCGGCGCGGCATGGAGGTACGACTCCTGCGGAGGCGCAGGACGACGGGGACGAGGTCGGCCTGATGAAGATATCGGATGCGCTGAGGAACGAGTTGGCTCACTTTTACAAGCCCCTCAACGAACGGCTGTTCCAGCTGATCGGCAAGCGATGTCCATGGGATTGAATTCCATAGGCGGGGTCGGGATGCTACGATGCTTGTACCTATTGTTTTTCTTACGTGTTGTCTAGTATGTAAATGGTAATGTCCGCGGCCGTGCTAATGCGATCCAAGGGATCGAATTGGATCCACTTTGAAATGGGGGGGTGCCCTTCTCTGTTTTACGAGATAACCCTAGCATGTTGCATATC
>JALLPA010001457.1:0-10845 GCA_036939895.1 Thalassiosira exigua | reverse complement strand
GACTCAAAAAAACATACGTAGGTAGCTAGTCAGTCGAAACCCAGTTGTCCGTGCTATTATGTAGTGTACTTAGGAATGTTGGGAGACGCGGGAGCCGTGGGAGATGGTGTGGGTAACACAGTTGATATGTGGTTGGAGGCGCTGTGGGTGGCGCAGTTGGCGTATTTACCAAAGTAGATAGGTAGGCTTTGGGGAGAACAAGCAAATTGGCAATATTGGCAATAATAGCTAAATAAGGAGTGAGAGAGGAAGGGAGCTCTCCCCTCCTTTCACTTCTTCAGAATAATCTCAGTTGGATCTAATGCTATAGGCACCATACTCAACCGCCCCGTTCAATCACTATTGGCCAAGGTGACGGCCCAGAAGGGCGTGTTTATTGACATTATTCTGAAGGAGATGAGAGGGAAATAACTGTTGTATTCATAATGAGCGGATGAGGCCGCAGGGGCTGCGCACGGCGGTGGACGTGGAGGGACCCGCCGAGAGCGGGGCCGACCCGGAGAACATGGGTTCTCCAAGAAAAAGAGCAAATACACTTCAAATACCCTGACAGTGAAGGGCAACATCTTTGAGTGCAGGGAACCGAGGGGTGTGGCCCACTGCGAGAAGGCTAAGAAGGTCATCGTCAATTTCATGCTCATGCGCATGAACGACGAGAAGGAAACGCCCCTCACCGCAGTGGCCAATGAAAACACAGCACCAACCAGCATCCCAGTCCCACAGATGCCATCCCAGATTCATGTTCCGAAGAACCATCTGAATGCCAATTCACCAGTGATGATTGATGACGTGGCCGGGCGCAACATATGGGTAGGGGAGCTGAAAGCTATCCTACATCGAGGTGACACAATCTGGAGAGCAGATTGATTCAGACCTATACAATCATCTGAGACCAGTGCTCAAAAATAGTTAAGTTAAAGCTTGAGCAGCTCGAAAACTATGATCAAATCAATCAGAACAATAACCCGATCAAGCTCATGGGCGAGATAAAATCATCGTCTGTGGGAAAGAAAGGCACATGTCGCCCCTCTACAGCATGATTGAGCTCACCAGAATGCTTGTGGCCTACTACCAAAAGGGTCATTGGAGAAACAAACAATACAAAGAGATGAATTTGACTTGCTTTGGGAGATCATCGAGCAACGAGTGGGATACCTGGTGAATTTCCCTCAGCTCATTTCTGTCAGGGCACTTGACATTGCAGTGCAGCATGGGCACGTCTACCTCAACAATGACAACGATAACGGCAACACACAGGTGACTGAGCACAACAGCACACACAATGGCATGCAAGAGGAGTTGAAGGATAATTTCTGCAAAAACTTTGTGATAAATAATATGATCACTACACTGACAGCATCGCTGTTGTGCTCACGAGCATGAACAGCAAAGATGGGGGAAATCACGGAACAGATGCAGCCATGATGTACAAGGAGGAGAAGACGGGGATGGAGTGAACTTTGTGCGAGGGGAAGAGGAGAAGAACTGTGAAGGAGACACACAGCAGCAGCAGCAAGGTGCAAACTTCCTGCAGCAGAGCAGACAAGACAGATGAGATCATCAGTCCGAGCACACGGGAGAAAGTCACGGGGAACAGCAGATGCAGAGTGTCAGGACAGTCAGCAGACCAACAAAGCAATAAGGCTAAAGAGACCACAAAAAGAGAGAAAGAGGCAGGTTATCACTCTATGCAGCTATCTGTGTACCTCCACTGCTTAGGAGAGCATGAACTGGTCAGTTACATTGATTGGACGGACGTCCAACTGTGGGGTAGATCTTGTTAAACCAGATCATCACATCCAAGGAGGAGGATGGCGAATGATGCAATGGCAATGGTCCAATCGAATGGGGCTCATTTCAGCAGGCAAGAGGCAAGATCAAGAACACTGGGCTGAAGAGGGGCTGCCTCTTCTCGACACATGCATGACTGACAACCTCATGATGAATGACACATAACTCTCAAAGATACACAACATGTCAAGATCATTGAACCTGCATATGAATGCGGGGGCATCAATCACCAGAAAGAAGGGATCTTTGGCTCCTTTTTCCTTGATGCTTTGGATCGACACCTTTGGAACTGCCACCATTGTGTCACTGAGGTTGCTTTAAAAGTGATACTCTGTCACAAATGAGAGCACAAAGGACCACATAGACATAGATGCCTAGCAGGGACATCCTGTTCCAGCAGTGCCAAGAAATGGGCTCCCTGTACATTGACCTCAATAACCATGGGGGCGATGCAGCAGCGATGCTTCTATATACGGTATGCAAGAACTTCAAGGGTTTCACCCGCCAGGATGTGGAACATGAGTCATAATGGCCTGAAAGCTGCAGACCAGGATGGGTCACACCAGTTAGGGGAAGTGAAAAGCCCCTTTTGCCATTATTCAGCATGACAACATGAGTGACATTGGAGGAATTCTCAGATACTGAGCCAGAGACAGAGAGTGAGACTGAGTCTGAGAAAAATGAGAGACAGAGAATGCCAAAAGTGGGCCCATGCGCACGTTGCTGGGCACTAGATCACCCAGCACGATACCAGAGGGAACAGTGCCTGAGTTTATCAACAGAATGTATGGGGGGCTGACCAAAGACGAACCGGATGAAATTAGTGTCATCATGATGCAGCTCAACCTCTAGCAGGGGCTCAAGGAATGGGGAGATGTATATAAAATGAGCATAATATAGAAGATAATGAGGCAGATGCATGGCATATCTGCCTTCTCCCCTAGGCTACCCTAGGTCCATCGAGTCGCTGTCGAATGAGGAACGGAGGAAAGATTTGAGATTGATTTTTGTGCATGAAAGAGAAGCAAGACAAGTCTATAAAAACAAGGGCTTGAATAAAGTGAATCAAAATGAGGATTCCACCCCACCCTCAGCAGCAGTGGACGCGCTATTCATCATTGACGTGGTCAACGCTCCCACGAATTAAGTCGTCGTGTATATCAACCTGCCTGGAGCCTGGTGCCTTCCTGAATACAAATATAGACTAATCTTGTTATCATGTTCACGGGAGAATTCTATAATATCAACAAACCCGACACATGAGGCCACTGAGTAAACTTGACCAATCAAATGGGTGAACATTCTGACTTTCAAACAAAGCTTGCAGTTGCAGCGAGATTACACTAACCTACCAGCAATACAATTGCTGAACCTGATCCTGAGGCCAGTTTCCAGAGCCTGCTACCATGGTGCCCCATTCGTTTTCTCTCTAATGTATGACGATTATGGCCAAATATGTCATAATGACTGATCTTCGTAAGATATCTGCCCCTATTGTAATACATATGTGGGTCTACAATACTTGGTTGTATTTTGCTGAGGAAAAAAGGGGTGACCCAACGCAACTGAACTGCCGCCGTGACACCTGTGTCAGCTAAGAGTGGTCACTACCGAGATGTTTGGCAGTAATGAATGCGGTATGATAACACATTGGGCCCTTCCTATTTGCTGCTAGTAGCTCATATGCTGGGGGTTGGGGGGGAGGTGGCTGTTGTTCATCCTTATTGTGTTGGTTTCGACCAATATTTGTCGCTGGTCTTTGCAATCAACCGTCAAGAAAATGTGGGCGGTATCGAATAAATTAATAGTTACTGAAGGACTATTATTTTAGATGCCATAATATTCCATAGGGCCCATATTAATCGACACTTTGACCTAAGTTTCTAACAAAATAAACTTATATATAATAAAATATTGAATGGAGCTAGACCTCATCGTATGTGTCAAATATGTTTTATAATATGAGCCCAATGACTATCAAAGTTATTTCATATTTAATGATTCAAAGCAGTTTCCAACTACCAGGGACCATACGGCGGCATGACAGTGGCCTTTAGCCTTCATTATTTTGTGACTCTCATCTTAAAAAAATCATGTCTTTCTGAGACTGGACCTCTGTTCTTCCAGATTGTACCTTGCCCTGAATGGAGATGCATGAGTGCAGCAACTACTACCAGGTGATAGGTCCCCATCCCTGCTCATTTGTTTCTTTCTACAGATCATTTAATCCCTACACGTAAAGTAGGAATTTGTAGCAAGGTCTAAAATCAATGCCACAAAATCTATTTTTGGAATTATTTGGGATGACAAATGATAGGTACACTATAGTATCTGTGTAAATAAAAGTATGCTTATTTGTTATATCCATCAACACTTTGTGACCTATGTTACGGGCTTCTCAAGTTTTTGACGCTTGGCCATTATTAACCCCTCCCCCTGGTCCGACAAAAATGAAGCCATATCATCGGCCATGGTGCTCCCCCACTGCTACTAATGGGCGATTTTATTCCGGAGATAGTTGTGACAATGGGCATGTTTTTTGTCGTAATTGACTTAGCAGAACTAGCTCTATATAATTATTTGAGCTGGGATGGGATTGTGTGTGCAAGGTTAGTAACCGGAAGCGCTTACCCAGCCCTCTCTGCAACCGAAAGTCGCCCATTACCAAAAGGATGGAGAGTGGGTCTTAACACAACCGCAGTCCAGCCGGCTAAATATGTCATTGTTCTCGTCAGAACTCTGAAAACAGAATGGCAGTGTGGGTGAGTGTAGACAGCTACTATGAGTATGATGAGGTCGTGTGTGGGTGCTGAAACTGAGGAAGGTTAGTTATGGACAGTGCCAAACCATGTTAATATTGCCCAGAACCCTAATCTGGGTACGCTCGCGAGCATACCCAGATTAGGGTTCTGGGCAATATTAACAAACCAGCTCCATCTGCGACCGAAAGCCACCCATTGGTAAAAGGATGGGGAGTGTGTCTCAAATACAGTCTAACCCGCTGCATCCAGCTGCACCTGTCCTTGCTCCAAAAACGGAATGGTAGCCATCACCAAAGTTACCATTTGTGGTGGGATACGCCCATGACTCCGCGTCCACGTGTAGCCAGCTCAAAACCAAACGATTCCCCTATCCCAATCACAGTAACAATGACAATATGGTCGGGAATGCAAAATTTAATGAGGCCGGCATTTAATAAAAAATGCATTATTTAACGAATTTGCATGATTTAATAATTCCAAGAATTTAATTGATTTTATAATAAATATAGAAACTTTTGAAAATTTATGCAAACACTAAAGTGAATAGTAATCAACCCTACATTAAAGTGTCATTCACAATTTTTGTTACCTATCCATATCAAATACCAATACTTACCATAAGCAATTGCAAATAACATCTTCATCTGCGCAGTGAGTTGCAATAAACTCAGCCATTGCAGAATAATTTCTACCCCTCATTTTCCAACCAGCCAGTTTTGCGCCTTTCGTCCAGTCATAATGGAAGATACGACTACCCATTCCACTAAGGTTTCCCACACCTGTTTTGAACACATACTTTGTGAGTAGCTTGTGTAACAATGCATTGTTCCCACCTACACTCTTCCGGTATCCCTCATTGTCCCTTCCAATCCCCGCACAAAAGCCAGACAATATATCCCAATTCAATTCTCATTTCTCTTCAGATTTCTTTGTTTTCCTTCCAGTACCTGCATTGCTCTCATCCATTTCCATATTATCTTTTGCATCTGAAGTCATCCCCCCATCACCCTCTTCATTCATATCCCTATTTTCTCTGTAATCTTTTCTTGAGGCAAGTTTTTCGTCCATACTGTTGAGGTCACTGACAAAAACTCTCAAAGAACGTCTAAAATTTTCCAATCCAGAGATCACATAAGGAGCAGCTTCCAGAGTGGCAATATTCCTATCCGGGATGTTCTTGGTGTACCTCATCAATGCCTCTGAATGCTGTTTGTTGTCTGAAATATGCATTTCTAATGTTGTCTTACTGAGAGGATCAGTTCCCTCAACTATTTTGATTCCAGATAGTTTGTAATAGGTTCGTATCTAAACGGATTTCTGACCTCTCCTCCAACAAATGGAATGCTAACTGGTGGGTGCTCAAACGAACTCGTTGTATATGTGATACGGTCTGACTTCCCTTTGTCAGCGTCATAAACAAGATGAAATTTGATTACCCCACTCTTGTGGTTGTCACTCCATGATGATAGATATGAATAGACATAAGTCTCTGAGTTGAGCGTTTCCAGTGCTTGTTTTGCAACTCGCAAACCAGAGAATCGTTGTTTACTTTCCTTTTCATTGACTTTCATTTCACCCCTCAATTCCACTGTCAATTCTTCCTTTGATTTGATGTGTAATGAGCACGTAACTTCTTTCACATCAATATTCAACTTCTCTCCTACTGTAATCAAATCAGACTTGATTTTTTGCGGCCGGAATTCAGCCCCAAAAGCCAGAAGAACAATGGTTTCTTTGCGCACTGTTGAGCAAAATCAGGCACCAAAAACATCCCCCCTCCGAAAGGGAGTGAACTTACACTCTACACGGCATCTGCTCTTGAGCTGCTCAATTAACTCCAACAGCATTGATATTTCAATTGAGTCCTGACTGGTAGGGGTTTTAGCAACCTTGTGATTTAGAGCACGCAAGTTCGACATGGAGTTGTGAATGAATGACAACAATAATGGGAAAAATCGAGCAACAAAAAACACTCCCCCCTTAGTATGAAGTGAACTTACACCATCCGTGACATCCAATGTAAACCCACTAGTAGTGGCCTTAACAACCCTGCGCTTGGCAGCACGTGATTTTGACGTGGAGCGGCGCAATAAGATCAGCAATATTGAGCATAATCAGGAACCAACAATGCCCCCCGGTCGATAGGGAGTGAACTTACACCCTCCACAGAATCCACTGTGGACCCGCTCAATTCGCTGCAATCGCGCTGATATTTCAATGAAATCCTCACTGGTAGTGGCCTTGACAACCCTGAACGCTGCAGTGCGTGATTTAGACGTGGAGCGGCGCAATTAGAACAGCAATATTGAGCACAATCAGGGGCCAAAAATGCCCCCGGTCAATATGGAGCGAATTTACACCCTCCATGGCATTCCCTGTGGCCCCGTCCAATTCACTACAATTGCGCTGGTATTTGGATAGAGTCCTTGCAGGTAGTGGTCTCAGCGACCCTGGGCGCGGCAGTGTGCGATTTGGGCGTGGAGCGGCGCAATGAGAACAGAAATATTGAGCAAAATTAGGGGCTGAAATCAAACCAAGCCTGATAGGAAGTGAACTTACACCATCCACTGTCTCTGTTTTAGAGCTGTCGTATTGTGGTCTCAGCAATCCTGTGCTGGAGAGAATCTAGATAGGGATTGCTGGTTTGATATGGTAAGTATGGGTTTTTTTCCGTGTAGATAGGCCTACGATAGCCTATGATTGAAAGAGTGTTGTATTTTTGGGGGCTTGAGAGACGTAATGAATATGCCCACCATTTCTTGAAAATTTCTAATTTCAAACAAATAAACCACATTTGATTAGCCCTTTCTGCCATAATTGCATTAGTTAATAATATAGTTTTGCAAAGTCTGAGATTAAATAATGCATTCCCTAATTGGTCTTATGACATCCTAGATACACCAGCTAACAACAGCCTCCGACAGAGGGAGTAACACGATTTGAGACGAATGGATGTTAGACAAGAAAGTGGCGGGATTGCGGCCGACGACAGGAACTCTCGCCGTTGGCGATATTTCCCGCCAACCGCCAACGACGGCGGGAAGCAAGAAAAGTCCGCCGCTGCTGTACAAACCCCGACATTACATTGAGAAATGGGTAGTTTGATTGGTGAAGCAATCCTCATGTAAGTGTTTCTTCTTTCTGAGAAACGGACAAGAAAGGTCCACAATCGAGTAAGTAACTTGATGCCAATGAAACGGAAAAGATTTCTTGTTTCTCAGAATCAACTGAGAAAGGTTGCGATTGAGTGCGTAAGAATTTCACAGAATCATACAAGAAAGGACTACGATCAATTTAGAAGAAATGATCTCTCTAATTTATTTTCAATTAAGTGGAACAAGAAGCTAAACATAATAAATGTTACCCCCAAGATGGCAGCAGCGGGATCGCGGCAGGACTGACAAAATTCCCGCCATATTCTGCAAGAAATGGCGGGATTTCGTCGGACGGCAGGAACGTCCGTCGTGTCATTTTTTTTGCCATCCGCCAGCTTTTTTTCGGCGAAGAAATTTGCCTCGATCATGTGACTTTCAGTTTGATTTGTTGGTAGGACCAGCCTGATTAGCAGGGTGCTATTCCGGCATGCTGTTAGAAGCACTGAAATTTACCACCCTGTCAGTTTTTTTACCACTATCGTGAAATATTGTATGTAGGAATTAATTATGCCACATTATCATTTCAGGTACGAGATTTTAACTATGAAGTATTATAATTATTGGTGCATTATGAAAATAAGTATGAATTCCCATGTATTTTGGGCTTTTTAAACGATCATCGACAACCCACCAGCGTTAGGTATTAGTTACGAGAGAAACACACCAATATGTACGGCGGAAATAATGAGGCATTATGTTGATTCCTCGACGTAAATGGCATCTAATATTATCGGCAACTTCTACGCGTACCATTTGCTTAAAATGCGTTTTTAAAGTGCTCAAAGGGCTAATAAAGGTCTGATCAATGTTGGTTTAGCACTAGGCGGCAGTTGAAGGAGCGTTGGAACTCTGGCCCTAAAATAACTGTCTTGATGCTTCAAAAGTTTGATAATTGTAATCAATTATCGTAGTACTGCAGCTCTAATCGTGCTCTAATATCCTTCAAATTGATGTTTGCGAAGACAATACACACGGTCAACACATAGAAATCGTACAGGATGGACCAAAATCTTCTCCGTTGGTGGATTGGAATTTCAGACATGGGATGGGGTTAGTGGTAGAAGTACAAGAGGGGTAAAGGGTTGGCTACCGACCCCCTGGTACAAATAATAAAATACCTACCCTCATTGCCTTAGAAAATGAAGAGCCTTCGTTTTCAAAAATGGAATGCCTTGTGTTTTCAATGACCTTTCTTTTTGTTGCCGATCTTCTTGAAAGTGAAGGACCTCTGTTTCATAAAATAACGCCCTGCGTTTTCAAGAACTGTCTCAGAAAAGCCCTATGTTTCATTTTGGTACATACCTGCATTTTCTAAGGCAATGTGGGTAGTGCAACTAGAGCTAGTATGAGAAGGGGTTTACTGGTACGTATGGATCCCCCTGGAGACCCCTCTCCATTTTTTTACCATGGCTGATGTATTGTAGAACCGATAACATCCTCACATTATTCACTATAGAGCCCTGGTATAGTAGAGGTGTCCACTAGGAAAGTCCTCTGTTAGGCTGGGGCTTAAAGGGTTAAAAAAGGCGCCGCTAGACAAAATAAAACACTCAGGGGTCAAATTTTCTAGTCACTTATGTAAAAAACCTAGATAGGAACTAAGTATTTAAAGGAAACATATCTCTGCTGATAAAAATGCACTAATTCTAGAATCATTTGTACATACCTTTGAATAATTTTAGGCAATAAATAGCTCATGTGCACCGCCAGCATGCTGAGCCAAGATGCGCACATAGTGTGTTACTGTATTTCATACAAGGTCCATTCGACATCGTCATCCGGCATTAACTCATCAACACCTACTATCATAGCAAGAAAATGATGCAGTCATTACCTGCAAATGCCTCCCTGAGCACGTCAATGATGAAGGCTATGACGGATGCCATGGGATGCTGAATGTCGACAGCGCCGTGACCGAGAGATGGCCACGAAGCTCTCAACCACCCTATTCAGCTATTCAGCTTCGGTACTCCTCCATCATATCACATAGATATGGGGTAAATTCATACCTATGTACGGGATCAAAATTATTTTTGGTGGGAAGCAGTTTTGAGAGAGGGTCGAAAAATTCTGACGGGCGACAACAGACTGTCATCGCCGAATCCACCCCCGAGGGGAAAGGCGGCCAATTTTGTTGATCACTACCCTCCCAGAGGTAGTGCCACTTGGGAAGAAGTACTCCCCTCACACTGATTCCCAAGCCAAACGGCTTCGTCCCCACCTTCATCTCCCCCTCTCTAGGTTGGGATGAAGTCGTTTTTTGATTACTACAAATCCCACCGAGTATGGCCGACCAAGCGCCGATGCACAACGGGCGAGAGAAGCAGTCTGGGAAAATGGTGCACCCCTGTCCGTAGCGGCTCGCGGCCATATCTTCTCTCCCCACTGCCCCACGCCGCTGGAAATGGCTTGTATATGCTTGAGCATAAACTATTTATCGGGGCACGATGGAAACTCCATGTCATGGCCTCCTTCTATCTTTTAACATGGAAGAGGTGTCAGCATACGCATAGATCCGGCTGAGGCTGATGACGACAAAAACGGCCATGACGTGCCAAAGAAAAATCTTCTCTCAAGAGAACGATGAAACGGGGCGGTATCGGTAGCGAGACAAAAAGGGGGATGAACACAAAACAGATACGGCCCAATGCTCGTGCGGACGTATGTGCTGGGGCGGGATGGACTGCGAGCGAGACGAGCGAGACCGAGGACGTGGATGCAGACATTGATTGCATCGCCACGGGCACAATTAGTTTTCTTGTTGTCTCATGCAATCAGATGTGTTGTAGAAGCTACATCTGTAGCTCTAGAGGGGGGGGGGCAGTGCTAGAATACAAGGACTGTTATAGGGTTGCTTACTGATGCCCTGGTCCAGTTTAAGAATCCTTTACTAGAGAGACAGTTTAGTTAGAAGACCTCTGCTGCTGCTGGACGGTGCTGTTACGACTCACGGGTCAGTATTTCTAGTAGTCGGGGTTCTGCTGATGTCATTGGTCCGGCCGGGGGCGACATTCCCTGCACTCTTCACCGCCCGCCCCGCAAGCCGCTCTTAGGTCCAGAATCTGGCGGCCCTTGGCGGTCACATTTTTCTACGGAGAGATACGCGGGAACCAATATTGTCGGCGTTTTCGAAAACA
>JALLPA010001456.1:0-10852 GCA_036939895.1 Thalassiosira exigua | reverse complement strand
TATCCGCTCTGTCTTCCCGGCGCTGCTTCTCGAACGCCTTGTCCACATTCTCCCGCCCGTCGAGGTGGACGGAGAGTCTCCAGCCGCACATGGAGCGGAGATAGTTCAGGAAGCGGGCCCATTCGATGAGGGCGGGGGTGTGATTGCCGCGCATGAAATCCGCAGCGTGTGCACCAGCGAACTGCCACAGCGCGCCCGCGGCGTCGAACGGGACGTGCTTCCCCTCTAGCGGCAGGTCGAACATGGAGTACCGCCACTGATCGCCGCCAGGGAGACGGGGAAGCAGGTCATTAATACCCATTGTGGGGGGGGGTGTCGTGGCGAAGACGGACGTGCGATGGGGCGGCGGGGGCGACAACGTTGCCGTCGTCGAAGTCTGGGGCGACGGGCGGGGGGCGGTTGGCGGTTGGTCGCTGGCCGGCGGTTGGCGATCTGGGGACCTTTTTTGGCGGTCTGGCCTGGGGGGTTCCGTAAAGGTTAATCCCAAAACCGAGTACACGTCACAGTGACGTCACCGCCACGTGCCAGCGCGCGGCGCGGACCGGGTCCGAAAACATCTCGCCGTGGAGCAAAATCATTTGGGAATCAATATGTCGGTATCCTCTATGCGATGTCTAGTATCTACTCGAGCTTCGTACGTCAAAGAAATAATTTTGAATTATCGATTATCCAACATAAAATCTTTTAGATCGGGCGGATATTGAATTTGATTACGGAGCTCACAATTCGCCAGTACGTGTCGGTCTTCCAAACGCACAAACATATTTTCGCCAATTACGGCGATAATGTATTCTATTTATTGTGCATAATAATACTGAGAATCATCGCCATTTTCGATCGGTGATCATAGTCGCAAACGCGCCGCGCACAAGCAATAGGTACAAAACACAACCGCTCCAAACCGCTCCTACCTCTCAGCTCAACGGCTCAATGCGTCGTCCTGCGTCGTCGTCTCGCTCGTCACTCGTCATTTCCGTCGGCGTCGGCATTTTTTTCACATGCACCGGCACCGAAAGGAGCAACCATATCCATTTCATTTGTTGACATCGATCCACAGGAACTCACACTTCTGAGCTGGGTGAGTACGGACGAGCCTTGCCTCGTCGACCTCTACACTGCGACTCCTCGTGGTTGGCAAGAAGTTGATCGTTCGACGTAGGGAAGGGCGTTGGTCGGGCTCACGTCGGACTCGACAGAGGCGTCAATGCAAGAGATACCGTCCTCATTCCGCAGGCCCGTCGCTTGTTTTGCGAAACCAAGTAGGCGCCTCTGAACCCGTCGCTTTTCTCCTCCTCCCTCCATCCCGCTGATGCAGGCTTGAGCTCGAGGGTAGGCGACGGACGACCTCGAAATCCACCAGCGACCATGCCCCCCTCCCTCAACCAACCCGCCCTCCGCTCGGCGCGGGATCCGAACCGCCACCGCCGCTTCCCAGACGTCGCCTCGTACGTCTCCGAGCTCGGCGGTCCGAACGGTCGGGTCATCGAGCGCGTCCTGATCGCGAACAACGGCGTCGCGGCCGTCAAGGCCATACGGAGCATCCGGCGATGGGCGTACGAGGTCTTCGGGGACGAGCGGGCGATCAAGTTCGTGGTCATGGCCACCCCGGAGGACCTGCGGTGAGTGGAATCGACGAACATCGCCCTGTTTCCGCGCGAATATCTGTTCTTTGATGGGGGAGCGATGCAGTTGGGTTCGTTGAACTTCCACGCACTTTAAGTATCGTAAGCCATGGCTAGCTTCACCAGAGGGGGGAGAGGGGGACACAAGCCTTGCGCTTTCTCTGGGAACCCGCTTCTAGCCGCCCCTGCAGCTGCAGCCACCTCAGATTGGGGGCAGGAAGCCCACGCTGGACTCACCTCTTGAGCACGTCTCGAGAGGGAGAAAAAGCGCAGATAGCGGATTACTTTGTCACGGGGCCAGTTGGGCATTTACGTTGTCCAGTGTGGAATCATGGATACCTGTTGCCTGATACTAGAAAGCGGTGGTACTAGGTACTAGGAAGTATCCTCTGTGTATCTTGAGGAAGATGCCAGGGAGGATACCAGGAAATGCACGACGAGGGAGTATCTTCTGCAGAGCATGCAGTCCACTTGGCATCTAGGAATGATGTGATTGAATGTGTTGGGCCTTCGTCATTTGACTGCAGAATCCTGGATACCACTCATTGCCATCATCCTTCTCACATTGTTGTCGCTGCCCCGAACTTACACATAACGATGGCTTCTGTGAACACAACACAGCGCCAACGCCGAGTACATCCGCATGGGTGACGTCATCGTTGACGTCCCCGGTGGATCCAACAACCACAACTACGCCAATGTCACCCTCATCGTCGAGCTCGCCCGGCTCCATGTCGTCCAGGCTGTGTGGGCAGGATGGGGCCACTCCTCCGAGAAGCCCGCCCTCCCCAACACCCTGGCGACGTCCAACCCTCCCATCCAATTCATCGGCCCTGCGGGACCGCCCATGTATGCTCTGGGGGACAAAATCGGGAGCACCATCATCGCGCAAAACGCGGGCGTGCCGTGCATCGCGTGGAACGGCGCGGACGTCGTGGCCGAGTACGACGTGGAGACCGGGAAGCTCCCTGAGGACGCGTTCGCGAAGGCCTGCGTCATCAGCGCGGGGGACGCCTACGACGCGGCCACGGAGGTCGGATTCCCGGTCATGATCAAGGCGTCTGAGGGCGGAGGGGGTAAGGGCATACGGATGGTGTCCGATCCCGCGGACGTCCGGGACGCCTACAGGCAGGTGTGCGGGGAGGTCCCCGGAAGTCCCATCTTCATCATGAAGTTGTCGTCGAACTCGCGCCACCTCGAGGTCCAATTGTTGGCGGACGAGTACGGGAACGCCATCGCGCTCAACGGCCGCGACTGCAGCGTCCAGCGACGTCACCAGAAAATCATAGAGGAGGGTCCTCCCGTGGCTGCGACTCCGGATGTTTGGAAACAAATGGAGGCGGCAGCGGTGTCCCTGGCGAAGGCGGTCGAGTACACCAATGCTGGTACCGTGGAATACCTTTACTCTGAAGCTGAACAGAAGTTTTACTTTCTGGAGCTCAACCCTCGTCTTCAGGTGGAGCACCCTGTGACGGAAATGATCACCAAGGTGAACCTCCCCGCGGCCCAGCTGCAGGTGGCCATGGGTATTCCTCTGTATCACATCCCGGAGATACGTGAGCTCTATGGCAAAAACCGGTTCGAGGATCCCGCTGATGTCGCGTCCGGGACCTCCGCCATCGACTTCACGAAGGCGGAGCGCGTGCCTCCTCGGGGGCACTGCATTGCAGTGCGCATCACGGCTGAGAACGCTGAGGCGGGATTCAAGCCCACTTCGGGCGGGATCCAGGAGCTCAACTTCCGATCTACCCCAGACGTGTGGGGGTACTTCTCCATGGACTCAAGCGGGAGCATCCACGAGTTTGCTGATTCGCAGTTTGGCCATCTCTTCGCTTCTGGCCCAAACCGGGAGCAGGCTCGAAGGAACATGGTGCTGGCGCTGAAGGAGCTGAGCATCAGGGGTGACATCAGCACTACCGTTGATTACATTGGGAAGCTGATTGAGTTGGAGGATTTCATTGAGAATAACATTGATACTGGCTGGCTTGATGGGATCATCGGGAAGGGGGGAGTCGACGCTGCTGTGGCCGCAGAGACCTCGCGCGCAACGTCGCCAGTGCCAACCCAAGGGAGCAGCTTTCTCAACACAGACTGCCTTGTTGTGATTGGGGCGACCATATCAGCGTTTGACCAGTGCTCATCTGATGAGAAGACATTCCTGGAGCTCCTCGAGCGTGGACAACTCCCCCCCCTGTCCCTCCTCAAGATGGTGCGTCATGTTGAGCTGATTTTGAACGGCACCAAGTACAAGCTGGAGTGTACCCGTACGGGCAAGGACGAGTTCCAGATAGCAGTCTCTGGCGCCGCTTCCAAGTTCGTCGCTGCAACCGTGCGCACGCTCAGTGATGGGGGATACCTCATCGGGCACGGTGGGAGCAGTCGTGTGGCATACCGCACCTCGAAACTAGGCGACGCGGCTACATCGGGGATGCGACTCAGCGTGGGTGGGCGGACTGTCGCCTTCTCGCCCGACTACGACCCCTCGTCACTGCGCACTGATGTGGCAGGGAAGCTTGTGAAGAAGCTGGTTCCTGACGGCGCGTTTGTCAAGAAGGGGGCTGCCTATGCAGAGATAGAAGTGATGAAGATGTTCATGCCACTCAAGGTGGACGAGTCAGGTGTGATCACGTGGGCCAACAATGAGGGCGCCGCTCTGAGTGCGGGTGATTTGCTGGCAAATCTCGAATTAGAAAACCCAGATAATGTCAGCACTGCGACGGTGTTCGAGGGTGACCTAGATGTGGCCGGCTGGGGATCATTGGGAGACAACGATGGGGAGGCGGCCATTGGGGGGAGGCCGCACATTATCCTGCGCAAGGCACTGGACAGGCTCCAGAATGGCATGGCTGGGTACGTCCTGTCCACCAGTGCGGTTGACTCCATCATGAAGGATATTGCAGCGTCAGTCACTGAGGCTTCGCTCCCTGCATATGAGATCGACGACCAGCTCTCTGTGCTCAACGGCCGAATTGACGGCGCGTTGTTTGACAGCCTGTCAAAGATGGTGAATGAGCACAAGGATGGCGCGGGGGCGTTATTCCGGAAGTTCCCTGCAGATCAATTCAAGCATTTGATTGCTGTCCACGCTGGCTCGATCCGCGGAGAGGCTGACCGCGCAGCCTTCCTTGCCCTCACAGCCCCCCTCGTGGATGCCGCGGATCCGTACACAAAGTCCCTCTCCCCTGTTGTACCAGGGGCGGAGCGCGTCCTCCTTCGATTCCTGGACGTTCTGCGGGGCTGGATCTCAGTGGAGAGGTGGTTCTGCGACGGGGCATCGTATTCTGACGCCGTAGATGGTCTGCGCCGGGCGAACAAGAATGATAATGGGGCAGTCCTTGACACTTGCCGATCCCATGCTCTCCTGAAGTTCACGTCTCAGATTGTTAGGAAAATTGTAGACTCCATCGCTGAGGCCATGCGGACGGATGCCGCCACGGCATCGTCGAAGGACAAGGTGGCCTCTGTGGTGCTGGGCGCTGAAGGACTTGTTGATGCCACACCCTGCCTGACTGACGTAGCTTCCATGCGCGGCAACGCCACCTATGACGTCCTCTCCCAGAGGTGCCGCAACATCCTCATTGAGGAGTCCCTCCCGAGCATTGAGGAGCGCAAGTCAAAGGTATTGGCCGTGGCCAAGTCGCTCTTGGCGGGGTCAGATGATGCGTCGAAGAAGGTCCAGGATCTTATTGATGACAATGTGCTTGGGAGCGACATCCTCCTTCCCCTATTGCAGACATCTGCCGTTGATGCCAAGGGGCAGCTCGCGGTGCTCGAGATCTCAGCGAGGAAGCTGCACCGCACCTACGATATCAAGGAGGTGACCCACCTGGCAGACAAGCGCACTCTTAAGTTTAGCTACTGTAACACGCCCAAGACGAGCGTGTTCAGCAGCACGTCGCGGATGACGAGCATGACCGACCTCACAAGGGCCATGAGCAGCAGCAAGCTCTCTGACTCAATGAAGAGGAGTGACTCCGATTCTGAAGATAGCATTACGAGCGAGGACATGGACTCCGCAAAGGACACAAGGATGGCGGTCATGAAGATATGCAGCGCAATGAGTGAAATCCAGGGTGACGCCAATGCGTTCAAGTCTCTACTTGCGGAATTTCCCCAGTATGACGGCACCGTGCCAAGCTCATTAGGAGAACCGACGAACGTCCTTTCAGTCCTAATTCTCCAGGACTACTCCGATGCCGACCAGAACAGCCTGGCGAAGTCCATCGAGCAGCTCCTGGCCCGCAACCTCCCCGAACTGGAAAAGGCGGATGTCCGCAGAGTGTCTTTCGTTGTCGCCAAGGACTCGGGCGCGCATGATGACAATGGCCGCCACTACCACTCTCCACCCTCAGTATTCACCTTCCGGGAATCTGCGAGCTTCCGTGAAGACCACCTGTACCGTGACATCGAGCCCACAGTTTCCTACCAGCTGGAGATGCTCCGCCTGGCGAAGAACTTCACTGTGACCTGTCTGGGCGATCACCTGTCGCCATCTGGGCAGATCTATCTCTACAAGGCCACGCCCAAAGCCTTGGCCCTCACCAGAGACAGCAAGGCAAACAAGAGCCCCCGTATATTTGCCCGCGCCATCTGTTTCATCCGTGACTTCTCTGCGGGATCATTTGAACAGCTACTTGTCGAAGCTTTCAATGCCATTGATTCCATCAAGACATCAGTACCCCTGGGAGACAACCACCTCTTCATGAACATTGTGTCGAGGTCTCGGCAGGGTACCGTGGTTGATCCTGCGGATGTGGAGCGGACGGTTTCCTCCATCCTCAAGCGATACTCAGACCGTGCGTCGCGTCTTGGGATCGCTGAGGTGGAAGCGAAGGCTGTGTGCCGCCTTGCGGACGACGACGACTCGCACCCTATCTCGCTTCGGCTTGTGGCGTCTAACCCCACAGGCTTTGTCCAGGTACTCAATACCTACGTTGAGTCTGGGACGATGGCTCGGCGGGTCTTCAAGTCTATTGGTGGGACAAAGGCCTCGCTGGCGGGAAGCGGCGACTCGTCGTGGGAGGGGCTAGATGTGACATCTCAATACCCTCTCACGAGGCCGTTCGACGCACAACGTCGAGCAGCGGCGCGGAGCTCGGACACACTTTATTGTTATGACCTCCCTGCGCTGTTTGAAGCGGCAGTGGAGAGTCAGTGGAGTGAAGCCTCCAAGGCTGGGACACAGCCAGCCATGGTCATGTTCACAACGGAACTCGTGGTGAGGAAGAAGAGCGGAGGGACATGGACTATGAAGGATTATATGAATGGTGAACTGGAACTGGTGGAGACTCAGAGAAAGGCGGGGAAGAACGACGTGGGGATGACCGCTTGGCTAATGACCCTCAAGACCGTGGAGTGCCCCACGGTAAGTTTTCTTTTGTCCTACTCTCTTACATTATCTTTTGTTATTGCATTGCTGATGCCCTCCCTCTTTACCCCAACCGTACCATGTGATATGAAGGGTCGTCAAATCATCCTCATCGCAAACGACATCACTCACAAGGCAGGGAGCTTCGGCACCCGAGAGGATGTTGTCTTCAAACTCGCATCTGAATTCGCCCGCAAGAAGCGCATTCCCCGCCTTTACATGGCTGCCAACTCTGGCGCAAGGATCGGGCTAGCAGAGGGGGTCAAAAAGTCGTTCAAGGTAGCATTCAAAGACCCTACCAACCCCGAGGGTGGATTTGACTTCCTCTATGTGACCAAAGACGATTACGAGCGTCTCGGCGTAGCTCAGAAAGATATCATCGCGGTTCCCGCCACCGTGGGTGGCCAGGAGGTATACAAAATAACTGACATCATCGGGTCGGAGCCAGACCTGGGCGTGGAAAACCTAAAGGGGTCAGGCCTGATTGCTGGCGAGACCAGCGCTGCGTATGACGACATCTTCACACTTACCATTGTCCTGGGAAGGTGCGTAGTCCGAATCCCGCGAAGTAAATCATTGTGCAATCATCCCATGGCGCTTACAAATGCCCCTCTACGTTGACCTTCACTTCGTGGAAAAGAACCGTTGGCATTGGTGCCTACCTTGTCCGCCTTGGCCAGCGCACCATCCAGAAAACTACATCTTCCCCCATCATCCTCACAGGTTACCAGGCACTCAACAAGCTCATGGGGGTCGATGTTTATTCCACAAATGACCAACTTGGTGGGCCCGCCATCATGTATTCCAATGGTATCTCTCACCTTGCCGTACAAGATCACCTTGCGGCTGTGATGGAGGCTGTGCGGTGGCTTTCCTATGTGCCCACGGCTCGGGGTGGCCTCCTCCCCATCACCGACGTGACGGGAATCGATGAGGTGGCACGGCCCATTGACTTCATGCCCAAGGCCGGTGTTCCTTATGATCCACGCTTCCTTATTGCGGGTCAGGAGGATGATCACGGGGTATGGCACTCAGGATTCTTTGACCATGGGTCCTTCACAGAGACTCTGGCAGGATGGGCAAAGACAGTTGTGGTAGGCCGGGCACGTCTTGGGGGCATCCCCATGGGCGTGATTGCCACAGAAAACCGCACGGCCGAGGCCGTCCGTCCCGCGGATCCTGCCGACCTCCGCGCATCAGAGGCTGTGACCCATGAGGCGGGGTGCGTCTGGTTCCCCAACAGTGCCTACAAGACAGCCCAAGCCATCAACGACTTCCGCGCAGAGGACCTGCCTCTCATGATCTTCTCGAACTGGAGAGGTTTTAGTGGTGGCCAGCGTGACATGTTTGACGAGGTGCTCAAGTATGGGTCTCTTATTGTTGATGCTTTCGTCAAGTACCAGCAGCCTGTCTTCGTGTACATTCCCCCCCACGCCGAGGTTCGTGGGGGTGCGTGGGTCGTTCTTGATCCATCCATCAATGCTTCTGTCATGGAGATGTACGCGTCCACTGGGACCGCAAGGGGTGGTGTACTAGAGGCAAATGGCGCTGCTACCGTCAAGTACCGCACCAAGGACATGTTAGCGACCATGCACCGCCTTGACGATAGGCTACGAGAGCTTGATGCAGAGCTGCGAGAGCGTGTGTGTGAAGTGGAGCGACAGGAGGTATCAGATGCAATTAAGGAGCGAGAACAGGCCCTTCTACCTGTCTATGAGCAAGTTGCTGTACAGTTTTGCGAATTACATGACACACCTGGCAGGATGGAGGCTGTGGGGGTGATTGAGCGTGCTGTTGAATGGAGGGAAGCCAGGTCCTTCTTCTACTGGCGTCTGCGGAGGAGGCTTGCTGAGTTTGATCTGCGCAAAAAGGTGGTGGGGACATTCCAGGTAGGGAGAGGCGACACGTGCATTTCGCCTGTGCAGGCAAGCAACCTCATTCAGGGATGGTTCCTTGAGACCCCTGGTGCAACAGAGGCGTTATGGGGTGATGACAGAGCAGTGCTGTCTTGGATGGCTCAACAGAATGAGCAGCTGGAGATGAAGATACTGAAGCTCAACAAGGAGAATGTTGTCCAAGAGGTGTTTGATGTTATGACGTCTGGTGGAAATACTGCCAAGATTGGGACGGCAGGCATTATTGAAGGTATTTCACAGGCTTTGCTAACGTTGTCTTCGGACGAGCAGGCGAGCGTGAAGGAGCTTATCAAATCTACGCTAAGTTTGTGAAACTAAATAATAGGAATTGGGGTTAAGGGCAAAGTGATTGGTTCCTGAATCCTCTAGATCATCTTGCTTGCAAATAAACTTTCTCTCAAATGGGTCTCCTCAAGTTCACAATGAGACTTCGCACAAACCCTTTTAACCTGCCTACTTCTTGACGATGTCGAGAAGGCAGTGTGATAGTCCTCCTGTACACGACATGTTCGATAACAGTAGGGCAACACAGGTTATCTCGCCAGAAATACTGTTTCACACGTTAATCAGACTCCTAGAAGTACTGCGGTTTCGTCCCACCATCACGGGCTACTGTTTCTTTGCCGGGCTCGCATTTTCTCCCTCTCCAAAAGATAATTACCAGACACTTCGTCTCTGACATCCTGCCACCACCCTGTAATTGCATACCGCCCGGCTCGAGTAACATCCAAAACCTCATGCATGGGTCCCATTAAAGTCCTCCCACCATCTCCCATAATGCGGGTGGGGAAAATCACCGCAGTGTTGAATTTGGGGAGCAACGTTTCGCACCAGTGTTGCTGCAGCTGTGCTTTCCTTGCGCACTCAAATTGCAATCCGCCGCCATGAATAGACGCGTCGAAATCGTCCTCCACGAGGCTGATTACCACGGCCCAGGTCCCAGAAACTCCATCGTTGTGCGGAGAAAGGAAGTCCCCCTCAGTGTAATGCGTGACAAAGATATCTGACATTTCGCGAGAGCCATCAAGCCTGGCATCGGGATAGTCCCTGCGGATGATCTTGGTCACCTTATCCAAAAGGAGTTCATCTGTCAGCGAGCGCTGGATGTCCGAGACTAGTATGTGTGATGGGTCAAGTTCCCACTTCGAATATGCGAATTGATTCCGATCCTTCATGTCGCGGGCCACGCTTCTTCGTCGATCGATGTCGATCAGGGATCGAAACTTGGCGTTGGATCCGGAATATCCTCCCTGGTTGTTTGTTGCGTAGCTGAAAACATCTGCAGTTCTGCATGACGTGTCATCATTAGCACTGCAGGTCTCCGTCTGAAGTTGGTCTAGCGTCTGGTTCCACAGGCGTTGCATGGTTGCTCTCCAGGCTACTGCCGTCTCGTTGCGGAGAAAATTGGGAATGACATATACTTGGGAATCTCTCGACAGGAATTGGCGCCCGACTGTTAATATTGGTGGGGAATGGTTTTTCTATTTATCCTGACCCAGAACAAAATGGGGACCACCATGAGGATGAAACCTAGAGCCCATAGCCCGCGGTCGCTCTTTTTGCCTCCTACCGTGGCTTTCCGCTTTGCATCGCCATCTTGGCTCTTCCCTAATCCTTTCTTTTTCTTTGCCATGATGGTAATCGAACTCAGTAGCCAGTAGCATGGACCGTTGGTCTGCGCCACAAGTGAAACAAGCGATGGACAGTGGCCGAATATTCCGCCCTTATGTTGCCGTTTGATCGTGGTCCCGAAGTCAGAAAGCTTGCAGAACGGCTGAAAAGCCTGCCTTGTGGGCTTGTGGGTGGCGATGGCGATGGCCCTTACCGTATGTTTGGAGTGCAATGCATAACGTTTTTTCTGACGCGCCCGAAGGTAGCCATGCGGCACATTACATCGTTGGAAAGCCCTTGTAAAGGCGATCAATTTGAGCTAATGAACGGCTTCT
>JALLPA010001455.1:0-10868 GCA_036939895.1 Thalassiosira exigua | reverse complement strand
GGGGGGGGGGGGGGGGGGGGGGGGGGGGGGGGTGGGGGGGGGGGGGGGGTTGCGTAGGCGCCTCGCCTCGTCGGTGTTTCGCGCGATTGGCTCGCGCGGGAAGACCGGGTCGGAACTCCCTCGAGCGCGGAGGGGGGGGGGCGTGCTTTCGACTCCTTGGCGTTGCGCGCGACTCTTGGCGCGACTCAGATCCGAAGGGGTAGTCGAGTGGCGATCGATGCTTCGGGAGGCGTCCGGCCGGGCGGAATTCCGCGGGGCCCGAAAGAACGACCCGCCCGGAGGTATCCTGCGATCGTTCCCGCTGGATCCTCGGTGGGGGCCCGCGTTCTGGAAATTTTGCAATGAAGAGTTACGGAGATGCGAAGTGGTGGGTACCCCTAAGAATATTAATCGTTGAACCAACCGATTCCATTCTGGACGCTGCGCCCCGTCGTCAGCGGTTCTGCAGTCAAAGAAAAGCGCTCGATTTCGTTCGAAATTTCGAATTCATTTCGATTTCAGTTGCGCGTTCAGCGGGGAGCCCTTCCCCCTTCTTTGAACAAAGCCCGTCGCATCGCCTCCATCATCAACCGCGTCGACCATGTCTAGCCTCGGAGGAAGCCTTCCCGGCGCTCCGGCCGAAAAGCGCGCTCGAATCGAAGACGACGGCAAGGCGCGCGACGCCGACGCCGATGGATTTACCTCGCTTCCCGACGGTGTGCTGGGGCACATTTCGGACTACCTGGCGAGGGAATCGCAAGCGCTTTGCGCCGTGGCAATGACGGCGCCGTCGCCGTCGTTTCGCGCGCGTCGTTGGATCGCGCCCCGCCCGTGGTCGGCTAGGGATGCGGTTCTGGGAGTGAATGGGATCCCTCGCGAGATGTGGGAGTCGGGCCTCTCGGAGGAGGGCCAGAGGTGAGCATGGATCCCCCCGTTGCTATCAAGTTGCTATGCGGATATCACGTTTTTGGCTGCCGCGCAGATCTCAATGTATCATGTCCGCGGAATACCAACAGACTGGCTGGTGTTTCGGACATCCTGTCAATTGGAGGGGCTACAACATATTCAGAGGATGATGAAAGCTTCGATTTTGAAACAGAGGATGAGGAAAGCTTCGATTTTGAAGCGGAGGACGAGGAAAACTTCAATTTCGGAGCTTTTACAGAGAGCGTCGGTGGAAAAGTGTTGACGGACGATGACCTCGGCGCTGTCTTGGTTTGCATCGATGCCAAGAATAGGCTCAGGTCGTTCAAGTTGACAAACTGCACTCATATAGTCGGGTACGGCCTTGAGCCGCTGCGTGGTTCGGCGGTATTGGAACAGATTGACGTCAGCTGTGATGGTGCTGCTGTCTTGCCCTCAGGGCATCCGCGGTACATCATTGCCGACAGCATTCGTCTAGATGACAAAGTCGTCATTCCTATCCTCGAAAGTATTGTGGAGAAAGATGGCAACTCGCTACGTCATGTTCAGCTTCCTAAAAAGTGGAGGGTTCCTATCCCCGGGGATGTGTCACGGTTTCTAACGAAGTTCAATAACGCGATCAGTCTGTCCTGCTGCAAGCTGAGGTGCCAAAACACATGTGAGGAATTGATGAACAACAGTGGCGACAACTATGGGTTACAAAGCAAGACATGCTATGGCTGCATGGAGGTTCGTTGTGGCTTACGTTGGGGGGGCTGTAGGGATATCCGCTTCTGTTACTCATGTGAACGGTATTGGTGTCATTATTGCAACCCTTTCTCCCAGTGCGTATATGTCGGCAATGATGATTCCCCTTGTGCCACACCACGATGCAACAGATGTGACCGGGGAGACTGGGTCAACTGCTATGAGTGTGGTGATGGGCCCGTTTGTAATAGTCATGCGGTTGTCCCTGAGTGTTGCGACACTGTCTTTTGTAGGCTCGAGTGCATGTTCGAAGGAACTTGCTGCAAGAATTTTGCTGACTACCACAGGTGATGAGGGATTTGATTTGCGCCTGTTTTACCTACGCACAAAAATGTAGACAATGTCGATGCTCTTCGAAAGTGGCGGTAACTGTACATGCAGAATCACCATGATCCTCCTTTTGCTTGTGGTTCCAGCTATTCAGGCAGCTCGCGAAGACCAAAAAGGTATCAATAGAGCAATTGTGGTAGAATAAAATGATCGAACAAGGTAGCATATCACTGTTACCTTATTAGCAATATACCTGCTTGAAATCCAGCGCTGCCAAGAGAGATGTGGCAACAAATTCCTCGACTTCGGCAAAACTATTTGAGTACATCACGTGCCCTTCGTTGAAAGTCGTTTGTCAATCAATGTCGGACATGTGCTCTCCCATCTCGAAATCGGCAGACGGATTTTGCCGTCCGTCATCGTGCCAGGCCGTGATGTGCAGGAATCTCGAAACCCCTCGCGCGGCATTCGGCGGCGACCACGGCCAGTCCTCCATCGCGTACCCCAAGCGCGACGACAGACCGGACGGACCTTCCGTCTCCTCCTGCCGGACCCGGTACTTGGCCATCTCGACCTCCTCGACCCGCGTGTGCATCCCGCTCGCATCTAATTCCTCGATCAGCTCGTAGACGACGCCCCGATTGTATGGCGCGAACATGTGCATCCTCCCGCTTCTCCCGTCTCGTCGGCCCAGGAGCTTTGATATGGCATTGGAAAGTGGCTTCACCTGGGAATGAAGGTAGGCGCAATCGCTGGCGAGGAGGGTGTCATATTGTCGTCGTCTGGTGGACCCTCCTCTCAACCCTCCTAGGTAGTCGAACCAATCCAACCTTCGAGCGTTTACGTCGCGTCCTTTGAAGTCAAGATATGACGTGGCAGCCACTGCATTTAAGTTTCGACGGAGCACGTCGAGGACGTCCTCGTTGACGTCCGTGAGAGTCACGCTCCTCGTCGCGACTCTCGCGGCCGCGCTGCACATTATGCCCCCCAGTCCGACGCCGGACCCGAGCTCCAGGACGTCCCCCCGGAGCTCTTCGGGATGAGACGCGAAGTACAAACCCATGACAATGCCGCTGTCCCAGGTCATTGAGCCCGTTCCACAACCGTGCTGGACGCCTTGCCCTATCTCCTGCAGGTCGAGGGAGAAGACGGAAGGATGCCGAGGGACCGTCCTGTCGCCGAGGACGTCGTCGACCTCCGTCGTTCCTTGGCCCTCGCGACGACGAAGTTCCGGAGGTCTCAGGAGGTCCATCCTCTTCCGAGCCCGGGCTATGTCGTACGACTCCTCGAGGACGAATTCTCGGCGGGTCGACGTCCCCGTCAATCGATAGAACGTCCGCGACGTCCCGTTTTTCGACACGAACAGCTCGTCTCCCTCCAAGAGCAACACGGGCGAAGGAGGCGGGGTGATCAGCGCTGCGGGGGCTTCGGGACGGCCCTCCGAGCGGAGGGGGGAGCCTCCGCCGCGCCTCCCGTGGGGGGACTGAGGGACGACGGCGACGGCGCCAGACGTCGACGGAGGAGCGGACCCGCCGGCCCGAGCCGCCGACGCGTTGGAGCCGGCCGCCCTCAGCTTTCCCGCGATGGAGGTGCGCACCATGTTGGCTTTGTATTCGGTGGAAGTGGTTGGTGCTCTCGTCTGGCATACAGTGGATGGCATTTCATGGTCCAGGTTCATCTGAACGAGAGGTTCATCTTCGTATTCGATATGGTAGGCACGACAGACGACAGGGCACGACCGACAACTTCTTCTTGTTGACACAAAAGATTTGGATCCAGAACAAGTCTACTCTAAAATCGGTGGGATGAGAACACTATCTTGAATATTAGTTCCCACGAGGGAAATTAAAACCGCAGCAGTTGCAAGCATCGATATCCGCAATCACCCTCTGTTTCAGATTACATATCTAAGAAAGAGTAGATATCTATCCTTACGAGGGAATTAGTATTATTTTATCAACATACTGCAATTGCCTTTCTCTAGATACGCCAAAAGCAGGGCGCCTCCGCCGCCGCCGCCCCGGACGAAGCCTGCCGCCGCCGCCTCGGCCTCAGCTGCCTCCTCCTCCACCGCGGACGAAGCCCTCCGCGATGACGCCTCCGCTGCCGCCTCCGCCGCCGCCGCGGACGAAGCCCTCATCCTTCGAGCGGACGACGCCTGCCGCCTCCGCCGCCGCGGACGAAGTCCTCCGCCTTTGAGCGGACGACGCCCGCTGCCTCCGCCGCCTCCACCTTCTCAGCCGCGGACGACGCCCGCCGACGACGAGTGGACGACGCCCGCCGACGACGAGTGGTCCCCCGCACCCTCTTCGTCTCCCCCCAGTTCTCGCCGCGGCCACCGGATCGCATCGACTCGCCCGGCCTCTCAGACGAAAAAGAACTCGGCTCGTCGACACATTGGACGCCGTCGTCAACCCGTCCATAGACTCGTGCGGCCTGCCTCTAGGTCGAAACCGGGTCGGCGCGTCAACTTAGAGCACGCCGTCGCCGACCCGTGCATCAACTCGCCCGGCCTCTCGGTCGAAAACGGGCTCGGCGATCTCAAGGGCGCCCCCCCCCCTCGGCAGCGACCGTCGCCGCCGCCTGCCGCGACTGCGACGCCTCTAGGTCGAAACAGGCTCGATACGTCGACGAAGAGGACACCGTTGCCGAACTGTGCATAGACTTGCCCGGTCTCTAGGTCAAACAAGGGCTCGGTGCTGTCGACGCGGGGGACGCCAGACGATCTGACGACCCCCCCCTTCGGCAGTGCCCGTCCGGCTTCCCCTCCAGTCGACAGCGATCGTCGCCGCCGCCTGCCGCCCCTGCGACGCGACGCCGTAATTGATGGCCTGTCGGACGATCGTTTGTTTAATTCGCTTGCGCTTGGGATCGAGGAAACGCAAAAATGGACCTGAGAGGTGAGGAGTTCTAGCCAACTGCGTTCTAATCATATTATGAACATCCGACTGACCTGCAACTTCTATTTAGCCGTCCCGCGCAGACGGTATTCGATTCGTTTCGAAATGGCACTTATATGTTACAAACATGCCCAGCGGTCTAACGACGGACGTTTCACAGCGGGCACTCTCTCTGTCGCCAGAATGTACGACATTGACTTCCGCCAGTTCGATCGATATGTTCACATCAATCCGTTCCTACGTCCACCAATTCCTGATGGTGNGAGAGTTTTTTTTTCGGCCGATCCGTGATCGAGCCCACGTAGCGAGTGACTGACCTGGGATGAAAACCCATCCGCTGCCTCCGCCGCCTCCGTCTTCTTAGCCGTGGACGACGTCTGCGGACGACAAGTGGTTACCCGCACCCTTTTTTCTCCCCCCAGATCTCGCCGCGGCCACCGGATTGGTCGGTGATCCGTCGGGCGCCTTTGCCGTCGACGCGTCGGATGACGTTGCCGACCCGCCCATCGACTCGCCCGGCCTGCCTCTAGGTCAAAACCGTCTCGGCACGTCGACTTCGAGCACGCCGTCGCCGACCCGTGCATCGACTCACCCGGCCTCTCGGTCAAAAACGGACTCGGCGCTCTCAAGGGCACCCCCCTCCCCTCGACGGCGACCGTCGCCGCCGTCTGCTGCGGCCGCGACGCGCCACCCGGCCTCTAGGTCGAAACAGGCTAGGCGCTTTTGGCGCTGTCAAGGAGGGGATGCCAGACGAACTGGCCACCCCCCTCCCTTCGGGAGCACGCGTCCGGCTTCCACCCCCGTTGACAGCAATCGTCGCCGCCTCCTGGTACACCCGCGACGTAACGCCATAATTGATGGACGGCCGGACATTCGGGTGTTTAATACGCTTGCGCTTGGGATCGACGAAACGCAAAAATGGACCTGAGAGGTGAGGAGTTCTAGCCAACTGCGTTCCAACCATATTCTGAAAATCCGACTGACGTGCAACTTCTTTTTAGCCGTCCCGCGCCGCCGGTATTCGATTCGTTTCGAAATGGCACTTATATGTTACGAACATGCCCAGACCCAGCGGTCTCACGACGGACAATTCACAGCAGCAAGCACTCTCTCCGTCGCCAGACTCTACGACATCGACTTCCACCAATTCGATCGATATGTTCACATCAATCCGTTCCTACGTCCACCAATTCCTGATGGTGCTCCCGAAGGATTTCAACCAAATCCCGCCCCTGTCGTCCATCATTGCTATGTGAGGACTCACGCGTTGAATGACGCCAGCGTACGTACCAAAGAGGTGCCGTGGCCGCCATGGCATACGGCATCAAATGCAGCAGACGATCAAGCAGCTGACGTCCCAGGAAACGACGAGGCCGATGTTTCCCAGGCTCCAAAAGCAGGGGTCGATGCCGATGACGAAGAGGTAGTAGACGCCAAGTGGGGAGACGAAGAGCACGTAGCCAATGGTGAGGAGGCAGTTAGCATGGATGCGGCTGTCGACGAAAAGGTATCCAAAGCCGAACGGGGGACCGTTTGTCAAAGCGCGAGGATTGCGAAGCGAAGTCGCAATCTGCCCCCCACAGACGCAGCCGATGGTGAGGGGGCAAACCAGCCAGCGAAGGTGGAACGGCCCAAAAAGCAGTTGCAGGGGTACAACGAAGCTGAAATACCAGATGTGGACCAGGTCTCTATGTATATGGACCTCTGCCAACATCTGACGGCGAAGGTACAGAAACAGAAAGCGAAAATCAAATCACTGAAAAGAGAACTTGCAGCCGAAAGGTGCCAAAAATGATGGATGTAAAGGGATGCCAATATCCTTTATTTATCTTGATATTCAAGTGGGTCTCGAGTTACTTTCGTGATATGCAGTCATACCGTAGAAAAGAATGTTGCAATAGCTTCGTACTTAATGCAATTAATGAAGTAAGAACCAATATGCTGCCCCCCGTGTTCGGCTTGAATACATAGTTAGAACCGCAAGCGAAAGGAGGAAGCGGGTGATTTTGTTGCTTGAACTGTTACCGATACTATTGCCATCATCTATATACACACTCAATGTTGGGTATATTGGTCACCGACCACCTTCTTATTATGAAGATACCCCAGGATACTCCTACCATGATCTAATACGAAACCAATCCAACTATGAAACGACTTGTAAACCAGCTGTTAAAGTGATCTATCTCGAAATACCGAGAGGGGGAGGGGGGCATGAACAAGTGGCTCTAGCCGGGTTACTTTTACTAGTCACTGCGTACGTATCCATGACATCTTACATTATGAATGGTCTATGAGTCCAATGTGATTTGAAGTGATTCCAATGGGACAAGAGCCTGCCTCTATGGCATGATCCGTTCCTGTCCGTTGACGGACTGCTGTAATGTCGCGTAGCCGTCGGTGATGTTCCTTGTAAAAAACTTAGCCTGCCTCCCCACTCACCACCCACTCTCTCTTGCTGTAGTTTGTGCTGCAGACCTTGGTCATCTCCCTTGGTACAAAATCACGCCAGCTGCAGTGCTTGTTCTCCCATACAATCGTTGCCCAATCACCTGGCAGAACTGTTGATAGGTTTCCAACTGAGCTCATCTGTCTTTGATCGTGATTCGTTTAATTCCCATGCAGAGTATGAACTCGTAGCACAGTCCAGACCCAACATGCCAAAATCTATTTGTGGAAAAATTTCGGACCAGGGGATGATACCTGCACTATGCTCTACGTAATTATAGATACATTTATGTGTTATATCTAACAAGAATTCATGGTCTATTTTGACGGCTTCTCGTTGTTTTACCACAGCAAACCCCGCAGAAACAAAGCCGTAGGTATTGTCAGTCATAGCACTAACCTGCTGCTCCCGACAACCAAATCAATGACTGAGGCCGTTGGGAGCACGGAGATGTGTTTTGTGCCGGAATTGGAGGTATACAACTATCTGGCAACAAAAGAATCAGATCATACATATTTAGAGTGCGCCAGAGATGATATGTTGACGCCGCAAGGGGGTACAAACACGGAGATGACATTTAACCCTTTCCATTTAAGTGAGGATAGCCTGTGAGATGCCACACGGCGTCACTAAATAACTAACGTCGTGATCGTAATGACTTCTAAAGATCATCGGATATAATTAAATTATAACTATTTTTATCTTGTGCTATGTCCAAGATTTGGCAGCCCCCGGACGTTCCCTCCTGAAATCCCACTGTGACAGATCGAAAGCTGAGGTCATCAGCCATCGAACTGTAATACATGGAAGGAGGTGCCAGGGTGCCATCAGGTTGCAGTACAGGCATTGAAGCAGCAGGCATCATGATCTTGCTGAGGCTTTTTTCCCTAGCTAACGCGCACTCTATGTAGCCAGGACACTTCGAGCACAAAACACAAAAAGAATGATAAAATAACTAGCAATTTTTATGGTCATATTTCTTCCCCGTTTTGCCCCCCCCTCTCCCAGAACTCCTCCGATCGCAAAAGTAAGAACAGGTGCAAACTCCTCACGAAGAGTAGATGTTGCACCATCCACCGGATGTTAACATTAACCAAGATGCGGCCGCGCGATTCAGGGGAGATATGGAGGCGTTGATGGCCTACTCTCCTGAGATTAATTTATGTTTTTTCGAACCACCTGCCACCGGTCGCGCGTCACACAACACACAAGACGCGACGTGCGACGCGCGACGACACACGATACCATGACACACAACATCTAGGCTTTTGTGGGCAGATGTGATGGTGGCCTTCATCGTTAACCGCCGGATAACGGCCATTGTCATCCTTCAAGGGATCTCCCGAGAGCCCTTTTCTTTGGCTTTTGGTTCGAATGCGGCGATTCTCGTCGCGTTCTTTACCGGCCGACGAAAGGGCAATACAATAGAGTAGTTATTTTTACGCCGACTGATGGACGCGCTGTTAGTAGTTTAGATAAACCTAAACTTAGCATTAATAAAATGTCACGTCGAGTTAGAGTGTATTTTTTAAGGTTATATTGATTAAGATTCGGTAGCTATTGCGTCCGTTTGCGTCGGTTAAATCCGGCGTCTGCCATGGTCTTCGAAGGCGGCAATTTTCCCCGATTCGTTGATAGATGTTTTTGCTTTAGGGGGGTTCGGGCGGAACTCAACCCCAGCAAATTGCTCCGGGAAAACGACTACAGACCAACCTTAGAGGCGATTCCCCGGTCGTTGGTTCCATGAGGAGGCCTCCACAGCTTCCATGGCGACCGCCGTGGTGATGAGAAGCGGACACGCCATGGTTCGATGGGGGGGGGTGGGTGGAGGGAGGTGTACGTCCGTACCTACCTACCTATTTAGGGTGCGTATGTACCAAAACTCGCGCGAGCAAATACGACCGTCAACATCCTCCAGATCCCCCTCCACAGCGCGGTCAAATTGTCGTTAATTTTGATGCCAATTGCTGTGCACCACCTTAACATTGGTTATCGGAGAAGATTGCGGAGGAAAAATGGGGGGACTTCCGACCAAATTTGACGGTCAATTTATCTAGGTGCGTACCTAATAAGAAAGAAAGAGTATTTTTTTATCTGTGACCAAGTATGGCTGTATGTACTTATGTGAGCTGGGATCGAATCCTATCTGTTGTTGCATGACCACCCGTACCTCTTCCTTGGGAGTGAAGTTGCAAAGTGGCAACATCAACACCGCTGTGCTGTTGTGACTTACTGTTTTTTTATTAGCAAGGCAACACACATATTTTTCAAAGTCCCTCATGATTTCCTCAAACTACTCCATCACAGTGGTATCAGTTGTCCTGAGTAGAAGTGTTATTGGGCTACCCCAAATGACCCAGCAAGGTCCCCCTTCCGGAGGTCTCTATTTCCGACATTGGTGTGTATTATGATGCCCCCCCCCCCCCCCCCCCAAGCATGGTAGTGATACATTGAAGATGGCTGAAGATTTTGTGAAAAAAAATTATACAAACTATGAAAATTGTAGGAAAGGAATGGTTGATGGAGTGCCGGAAAAAGCCAAACTCACTGAACAGATGTTGGAGTGACTTTAGTAAGCTCCAAGTCTTGAGCTTTGGGGAGAGCATTCCTACATTTTGAACCAGAGACAAAAACAGCAGTTAAGTCAGGACCCATGCAGCTCAAGAAGGTTGAGATTCCGAAGATCTAACGGAAGCAGATGGCCGCACGTGACGCGCTGGCCATCCTTGTGGGGACGGCAAAGCGGAGGCATTTCCGGCGCCACGCCACGCGGGTCCTCCTGCGGAGGCCGATGGCCGAGTGAGATCGGCAACCATGGTCTCATTTTGCTGAACCCAATCCAGGTTCTTAAGCTCTAATACTTTAGCACCTACGGCACGTAACGTTATAAATAGTAAGACGATGTACGCTGACTACAACGCTGGGAAAGTATTCGTTTCAGCATTGGGTTCAGCGGAAACTGCTGAGGCCGCGTGCGTCGAGTAACGTGGGTAACGAGCGTAGTCCCCGTGGGACCGAGTCTGAGGGGAGCAATGGGCGGCTGCAATAGAGGCGGCCGCAGCGGTGGGAACCGCGGAAATTGGCCCTCCTGAGGGGGGCGCGGAGCCGTCCAGAAGGCCGAGCTGAGTAAGAAGATGATGGCCCTGGCCGAAGACAATGGCCTGCCAGGCACCAGTTGGTTTGACGTGGGCAAGTCCTTTGAGTGGGTCAGCAAGGCGTTCAAGGGCATCGCCGTCAACCTCGCCAACGACACAAGCAAGGACTCCGCCGACAAGCACTCTGTCACCAGGATCGTCCAACAACGCGGCAGGACAGCCAGGATGGCGCCCACAGCGCCCACACCGCCACGGAGAGCAAGGACCCAGAGCACATCAAGGATTGGGTCGTCTACCAGGCCAAGCTCAAGGTCTATGACGAGGGATATGCAAGGGCGGAGCCCGCCTGCCAGGGGACGTATGTCCTAATCTGGCTGCTCGACACCAATTGGTTGTGGGAGAAGCTCAGGGGGAAGGACAGGTTCCAGGCCGCAGAGAACACGTCTAAGCTCAAGTGGCTGGTGGAGGCGATCCACGCCATCAGCACGGGCTTCGAGGGCCACC
>JALLPA010001454.1:0-10905 GCA_036939895.1 Thalassiosira exigua | reverse complement strand
CGACATCGGTCGTATTCGTGCTTGGGGTGCAATCTGGGTCACGGTGTTAGTTTATCACTCATAGCCAGTAATGGCCCACCAGATATACTTTAAGATTTCAATTATCTACTAAAGACCAACCCCTTTTCCAACGGGCCGTACATCGTCAATACCCCGCCGATCGCAGCGCCACCCAGGTCAAATTAAAGCCCTTCCATCACTGCACCGGGGACGGTGGCGATATCTTGGGTTCGTCCTGACGCAGCATCACAATTCCACCAGAAATGGGCGCGACGTCGCGACGGCGCGTCGACCGCAACCTTCGCGGATGCCTGGCATCTGCCACAGCCGCCGCCGCCAGGCAATGACACCACCGGAGGGTCTCCAGGCAATCTGGCGAGGGAAGCTGTGGCGCTGGTTGGACGCCAGAGTCCATTGGCCACCGCTGGGGGTCAATGGCCAGCGCGGGTAGGGGGAAGGCCATTTTTCGTTCATCGTGGTGTCGCCGCAAAAAACCGTCGACGGCCATCGGCCATCGGCCGTCGATTTACCAAAAACCTGTCTACGATTGATATTATCTAGATACTTAGTTATTATTTTACAGTATTTCAACTTGAGAGAGACGTTGCTGGCTTACGGGCGACAGTAACACTGAATAATAGATAGACGACAAGTTTTTGAAAAGGGCAGTTTTCAGCCATTTTTTGTGCTCAAATACCAATCCACGCGAATGGGTCAACTTTGATGACGTCGTTCTCAACCCCAAACCAAAAGGTAAGCAGGGCATCAATGGGTTTGTAATGAACCCACCTACCATTCTTGCTCACTAGGTTAATGTCGGCGGAGTATTTGGTGCGTACGACCTGTCGGAAAAATGTATCACCTTTGGTGCGTATGGGCACCAGCTTTTCAAACAACTAACAGATACATATGCATACAATTCAAAGTTGGTATGGGGCTAACTAAAATTAGCTGTGAATGGTGGTGTGTTACGCATCCTGCCGGAGGCTGATATGTAGTGGTGCGATGACTGAGGGGCAGTATGAATTTGGGTCCCTTATGACAAAAAAATGGTAAACTTTTCTGCCAGGGGCGTCTTGCCCATTTCTCCTGCCAACCTTGACCTCTAATGCACCCAAGTGGTAGATGAGTTCATTAGGGACCCACTGACATCCTGTGTTTTTCTTCTGGTTTGGGTTTGGCTCCAAGAACGACACATAATGAAGATTTGATACCGCTGAATGCCTAAGCAACGGAATCACTCTTCAGCCTGGCACAGAACAGATGGTGCACAGTAGTCATCTCACGCATTAGAAATCCCCATGCTCCTAGCCTGGATGGACTGCACTACATTCTAAATGGCATGGACTCATGTTATTGCAATAGCTAATCCGCTGATGTTGCGAACACAGAGGCAAATTGTAACCCATCATGGCAACAGTAGCATGGCCGTGGCGTAGATCAAGCCCAGGACCGTAAAGTACGGGAATTCCTTTCCCAGCATCCCCATCAGTTTCACCCCGAAGACGGCCCCGGAGAAAACAGAAGCGAGTGTGCACAACGAGGCCTTCGTGGCCCCCCGGTTCATCGGCTTCCCCGCCAGGCTCCCCCCTAACTGCCGCGAGACGTTGTTCGTGTGCCCCGTCATGAGATGCAGTATGGTCCCCCCCAAAGCGAACGTGACGGACGGGTAGATGAGCCCATACCCGAAGGCCAGCAGAGCGACCTTGGCGTCCGCCAACCTATCCGCGATCGCCAAAGAAGCCAACGCCATGGGCGCCAGCAGCTTGAAGTGCCCGTTCTTCGTCGCCGCATCCGCACCCCCCTCCGCGGAGCGCTCGCATCGCACCTCGACCGCCCTCGCGAGCGCAGTCCCCCCGACGTAGCTCCCGAGGATCGACGCCCTCCACGCCGCCTTCCTCCAGTTCCCCTCCGCGGCCAGTGTGGACAGGTTCAGGTAGTGCCCGGTCAGGAGGGAGGTGTACACGTCGAAATATCGGTTGCAGATGACGTGGCTGCAGCCTCCCAGGAAGCCGAAGAGGGACGCGAACGCCAGGGGAGGGAGGGAGGGCTTCGAGGGCCCTCCGTCGCCGGCGCTCCGGCTCCGGTCGCCCCCTCCCCGAGTCGAGAGAGGCGCCGACCCGAGTTCCGTCCGGAGCGCAAACGCAGGCCTCGAGAGGACGTCGCCGTTCGGCCGGCGCCGCCGGCGAAAGACGCCGACAGGAGAGGCTGGTCCGGAAGCGGGGGCCGATCTCGGCGAGGACGCCGCGGCCAAGAGGTAGAGGAGTCGGAGGGGCTTCTTCTTCAGCTTCGGCGCCATCGTCATCCTCCGCTTACATCCCTTCGCTATTTTTTTTATTTGCGAAATGGAGGGAGCGTCGGCCGTCGACCGTCACCGGGTTGCACTACGTACCGCCCACGAGTCTCGAATCGGCCAGTTTAGGTACATTGTGCCACAAGTTATCTTTGTTTTCATGGAACAATATCGTATTTTAATCATGTTCTTTGAAAAACCCGTTTTTTTAAAGAGTCTATCTGACATTAAAATGTACTTATTGAGTTTATTTTTACAAATCATTGAAAAAGTAGTTTCTTAAAGTATCAGATTGTCTAACTTACGGTATTCACATAAATGTGTGTATTTTTTTTCGAGACACGTGTGGTGCATCGAGATCTGGTGAAAACGGCCGCTTTTCTAACTTTGCTTGAGCAGCTTTTGGCGGTCGAGTCAGAGCAAACAACAAACACGGATCTGCGCTGCTACGCGCTGCCTGTTGCCTGCGCCGCGCCGGAACGAATCGAAGCGCACGGTTGCTATGCTCGGGCAGCCTTGACTCTCGTCGTCAAGACAGCGGCGGCAGTGTTTGCGCCAGATCGTCGGTGTCGGCGGGGCGGTCGAAATACCTACGGCGCTGGACGACGTCGGGGCTGAGGAGCGCAGGCGAAGGTCGATTCGCCTCCCTTCCATCAGACAGCTTCCATAACCTTTTGGACGTTCCGACCTTCGCGAGGTCCCTAACTGCCACGAAGGTGAAAACGATGAAGCTTCCTTCCCTCCTAGCTGCGACGGCGGCGATGTCCCCGACGGTTGCGTCCTCATCCGGCAATGATGGCGAGCAATGTTACGGCCGCACCCCCATGCCGAGCGTTTCCACCTACCTGGGCGCCTCCCTCGACTACTCCATCGCGGAACATATCTGCTGCAACAACCACCGATGGGCCGAGGATCGCGGCTACCTCGCCTCTCCGGAAGTGGACCTCTTCGGACGCCTCAATCCCGCCAACCAGACCGTCTTCTACGACAGCGTCTGCGGCCTCCCCCTCTTCGTCGCCCCTCGCGGTCGGACGTTCGAGGAGTTCCGAGACGAGAGCCTGAAGCACGGCTGGCCGTCGTTCCGGCCGGAGGAAATGGTGTCCGAGAACGTCATCTTGCACGACGACGGGCGGATGGAATCGGCGTGCTTGACGCACCTGGGGCACAACCTCCCCGAGGGGGGGGTCGATCGGTATTGCGTCGACCTCGTGTGCGTGGCGGGCGAGCCCCTGTCGCCGGACGACGAGCGCGCCAACATCTTGGAGGCGATCGACCAGTCGGCGATTGAGCCGGAGGAGTTCGACGTCGACGCCTACGCTTCGTCGGCGGAAACGTTCAGCGGAAAGCAGGGCAATTCGTCGTTGAAGTACATGGTCGGCTTGGTCGGCTTCTTCGCCGTGGCCGTGGCCGCGTTGATCTTCCACTTGGGCAAAATGAAACTGTCGGGCTTGAAGGACAAGAAGAGTGGGGAAGAACAGTGGAAAGGAGTTAATACCAAAGACAGTGCCGAATCTGGCTGAGCAATCTCCATGTCAGTGATGAGAGTCGACATTGCAGGTTTGTGTCATTTAGGATTCTGGATCACATGGCCCCCTTTGCTGCGATGCACCTGGTTTGATGAACATAAAATAGAAACACTAAGATTGCGATTGTCTGCACGACAAGTAAGTATGGTACCTATCTAGGTAGAGATCGATCCTGTAGATCTGACTAAAAGTTTTGTAGCCTGAAAATTCACAGGGAATCAACCGGATCCTTGCTTGGCCACAATGATGAGGTTCTGAATCAACTAGACTCTTTCGATTGTGATCATGTGCTCATTTTTAGAGGATCTTGGATTGCACTCCAATGTGTGCCCGATCAGCCGCGGTGCATCTGTCTATCTGGAGAATGGAAAAGATTGCGGTCGATTGTTCCGCATCAATAGTTGAGATTGAAACAGAGGGTTCTGTCTCACATAATTACGGGTCATGAAATCGCACCATAGGTAATGTGTAGACTATTACATACATTGCCATTGCTCCTAGAAGTTGCTAGCACCCGATCGGCGCCCACCAAGCAAGCAGTTCGACCAGTGTGAGCGGGACATCGAGCGACGGAAAACACATCCTGACCACTTGTGGGGACCACGCTATGTGAGGCATTCTAGCATAACTCTACAAGTAAGTAAAAAGTATGTTCGGGGAAATGAACGGACAAGAACGATCGGAGGGTCACAGCATAGTATGGTCCTCATATTGTACCATGCATGCTGCACAACGAGAAAGGCAGTACGATGATTGGTCTTCTTAGTGTTCCCATGCCGGCACCTCTTCTGATAAGCGAATATCCTTCAAAAATATCCTAAATGATGCACAGACAGGCACGAATCGGTTTGACCAAGCTTGGAACTTGGCCCTCCGGCAAAGATGTCCTTCAGATTGTACCAGCAAGATTGTTCAAAGCACCTTCAAAAAGGCTTTGCAGCCTCACTCCTGCCCTCCAACGCGCGAGTTACACACATCCATTCATGCCTGCTCATCGCTTTCAGATATCGGCCGACATGAGCACCGCTTATTGCTTTTCTACCCCGGTCGATCCGTTGCGGATCCAAATGTAGGTGTCGTTGCAAGCGCCACAATACACACGTCGTCGAAATCGAGGCTGTTTTTGGCCAGGAAGACTTGGTCATCTTCGATGGTCTTTCCGCATCCGAGGCGACGTGAGGTAGTTTTTGATGTCAATGTGCTCGATTATCCGATGCGAACTAACAAGTACATCATATTCCATTGCCCGCGAGCTCGCGAAGTGGTGTCACAATTCGCGAGAACGATAATAGAATACCATTGTACATTATTTGTGGAGAGCACGAAACGACCTCCTCGTGTCACTACTGGCGCCTAATCTAACGTTCTTCTTCAAGAAATCCATGCCATGCCAGGACAATCATTACCACGCCAAGGGTATCCAGCTCGCACAATCGAAGAAGCGAGCTTCGTATCTATATGTTCGCGTCCCATGTGTCCAAACCCATGTTGGTCTGCAACTCATATGGAACGCCGCCACTGCATCGCCCCGTGGCTGATGACTGCACTTTCTCATGCCTACATAGTGGGGTTTATGTTCGACACAATGTCTTATGGGTCCCTTACACGTCCTTTTTCATTCAGCCGATACCACTTATAAAGTCCATAAAGTTTCTTCCGTTGTAAGGTTCAAACAATCCAATGCTCAGAGTCAGTTGCCCCAACCACTTGATAGACGAGCTGCCTCTGCTGCCATCCACATAGTAATAGTCATTGGCGAGTTTGCAAAGGTCGACGATGTTGACGCCCGCGCTTTGCAAAGCCGAGGTCTCATTGAATGTCAACGACGTTGTGGAATGTTTAGTCGAAGGCAGTATCACCCTGAGCACCTTACTTTCAGTCGGTCGGTCCTGGACCAGTTTTCATATTACTAGATGATGGGGATCATCAAACCACCTGCACATGATGCAAGCGACATTAAAGCCTATTTTACTTGGAGATAATCTGTCTGTGGCTTCTGCTGGTGTTGTGGTGGTCGCGGGCGGACGTCCATTTTCCAGCTGGTGGGCTAAAGGTAATGAAAAGGGCACCTGCCCTTCTGCATGCTGATTGATGTAGCAAACCACAGAATGTTCTGAACCAATGATCTGAACTGACCATGTACACGGTGTCTACGCACCAACAGAAGCATGCCCATTTAGAATCTTGTTTGAAAAGACTGGAGGAAGGCATTCAATCTATTTGGAAAGAAGGGCCGGCTGCTGGTCTGGCTGCAAAATGCCCAACCCAACATGTCCTTCCCGTGGATGTTAGGTGGTGGGTTCGCATCTGCCAAGCATCCGCTCAGTGTGGTATCGGCAATACTTGACCGCTGAGTATCATAGAAGAACAGAAGCATCCGGCATTTGATATTGTCCACTGAAAAGGAATTTCCCTTCAATACAAGTGGAGATGGAGATCTTTGAGCTCCATTCGATCCCCTATGTGAACTTCTATAGCTACCACGATACCGCCAATAAGAGAATTACGCTGAAGACTGCCTGGAAAATGAAAACAAAATGATTGTTTCTCTCGAAGCCACGATTTTGCGGCACTGTAGGCTGGTGTGACACCGTTGGGAAATTGGTCGGAGCAGTTGATGGCGCCGTCTCACAGATTTGTTCCGAAACGGGAACCAGAATAACTTCTCCACCATAAAACGTGCGGACGGTCACATCGAGCTCTGTATCGTCACTAAAGAGACCAGTCACTCTGGTGCCATCCTTCGAGAAACATCCGTAAAATATGACAGCACCACGTCGCTCGACTTTCATTTCGCCTGTGAAAGTTCCACTCCGTATGTGCACTTTCGCCGAATTCAAAACGTAAAGGCTTAGTCCATCACCCCTTGTCCCGGTACCACCGGCGAAGTGGCCTCCTTCTATGAAAACCTCTGTGGCGAAACCATTGACTGACAAGAAAGCAACATATCGATTCGTAAGGACCACGCTTCGACGGGAAACTGGATTCGGATACTCGGAACTCACCGCGAAGGGCATCGCCTCCAAGGCCCTCGGGCGCATCCCCCCCAATCACGTGTACGCCACTGTGAAACCTGGCTTTGCTAGCTGTTTCGGGACCATTTTGGCCGTTGTTGATGTGGATAGCGTCCCCACCATTTTCACAGTCCCCTTCAAGGAACGCCGGGTCCGCATAGCTACCATTCACGTATCCTCCCTTTCCTACGACCGTTGACGCGATCGATGCCCTGGGGAACAATATGAACGCAAAGTCATACAAGAACCTAAATAATCTGAGGCTGTCATAGCTGGTCATTGCGTCGATAAGCCTCACCTTATAGCCGGCCAATCTGTATTAAATGGCGCCTGAATATACCCCCCTTTCTCTATTGAGAGTGTGGTATTTCTCGTCAGAATGATAGATTCATCTAGTAATGAAGATGCGTCATTGTCAATCACATGAGTTCGGCCATCGTTGAGTACGGTAACATCTGAATATTCTACAGGAGATCTGGTTGGACTGGTAGGTAGAGAGGCGACAGTAGGTGGAGAAGTGGTCGTAGTCACCGTTGGTGCTATGGGATCCTGAGCTGTGGGTCTCGATTCCGACGAAGTTGGAAGAGGGGTGGGCCGGGGCGTCGGACGAAACGTAGGGGGCGTGTACGGCTGGATTTCGCCAGCGGAAGAGATGCCGTTGACCTCAGCCCATGGATCGACACCGACGGGTTGGCTGTCGGAGGATGCGCCGATCGGCAGCTCGAACACGAGTTTCTGAAAGCAACAAATTGCTATGAGGTGGTCAGGATGAAAATGATTCCAAGAATGCGCAGACCGTACTCACGACGATGTTCTTGAAGTGCATCTTCCTCTCCAGGCCATATAGAACTCGATTGGTCTCCACCGCGATGGCGCTGGTGCACGGGCGAGCGTGGCAGCCCTGCGCGACGATGCCCGAGACCGCGTCGATGAACACGTCGTTGTCCATGCCCTCGTCGAGGAAATTGTACAACTCGTCGAGGTACGACCACCGTTGGACGGACTGGTAGTAATCTTGCACGCGGTCGATCCACTCGAACATGGCCACGACGAATCTCATCTCCATCGTTTCGTCGTCGCAGATGGCTCCTAGGTCGGTGCAAAAGTCTACGTTTGGGTACAGGGACGGCCGGTCGTCTGCCGCAGCTTGAGCTCCCAGGTGAAAGTTCAGCTGATGCCGAGGAAGAAAGCGATTCGGCCAAATGAGAACGGACGACTTCTTTGTCAAATCAAACTTGAATGTCCGTTCGCTCCTCACCTTCCCATAGTTGCACTTTGGATGGGGTCATCGAGTCCGAGGCAATGAGAAAGACCGGGATGAAAAAGCACGCAAATTCATCGCGGCGGACGCTGCTCACCGAGCCGCGGGTGTGCAGGGCCCCCCTGCCCCAGAGGCAGCAGCCATCTACGTCTCCGCGCCCGTGCGCGTTTTCGACCGCCGCTTCCGCGTAGATCGTCTGCGTCGCCCCGTCGTAGTACCCGGCCGGGTCGGTCCCCGGCCGGCAATGAAATCGGGGCGGCTGCGCGCCCTGGAGGAAGGGGGGCGTCGCGATCTTCGTCGCGTCGGCCTCCATGGACGCTTCTGTCGGGACGTCGCACGTCATGAACGATTGCCATTCCGGGCTGAACGGGGTGGAGAAAGGTTTGATGAAGACCACTTTGCACATGTTGTCAGGCACCTCACTCACCACGTCTCGCTGCCGTAATCCCTGCCATTTTGCTGAATGGAGCACGAAGCGAGAAGAGTCACAAACGTCAAGAATGCATATCTCAAGAATCAGAGTAAGAGGGAGAAAGACTGCAAGGGAGGGAGAACTCTGCGACTCACACCGCAGGAGTTGGCCAGCGGAAATTTGACCCCGACCCTGTCCCAGTGCACCTCGTCGCAGGAATCGACTGTCACGGACTCGGCCATGATGTTGGCGAGGAAGAACGCCAGATTTACGAGTCCTGAAGCAACGCCACGATCAAGCGTTAACGCATGTTGATGTGCAACTCCAACAAAAGCGTCCACAAACAGCAAACTGCCCCATGACGATTCCTCTCCACTCACCGGCGTTGAACCCCCTCAGCCCTTCCCTCACGTCCCCCACGAAGAAATACCTTCGATCCCCCAGACCGAAGTGCGCCGCCTGGCGCAACGCCTTCGCGAACGGCTCGAACGGAAACTCCCGACTGAAGTACGGGACGTCGTCGAGCACGGCGGGATCCCGCGAGACGAAGACGTTCCCCTCGATCACGGATCGACGCGCGTTCAGCCACCGCTCGACGTGCTCGAAGTCGTACGCGGGGGGCGCCAGCGTCGGCGGATCGTCCCCCGCGAGGCCGAAGACGTCGTAAACGAGCGTCTCGAAATACTTTCGACGCTCGTCGAAGTAGGGGATCGTGCGGCGGGAGCAGCGCCGTCCCGCGCACCCCCGCGTCACCGCGCTGCTCACTTCGTCTATGAACTTCGACGTCGCGTCGCCTTCCAAGCCGCCGTCCACGAGCGAGCGCAATTCCGACAGGTAATCCCACCCCTCCTCGTCGTCGTCGTCGTCGTCGTCGGGTTCTCGACCGTGCCTCGCGTGGCCCTGCACCCTCACGATCCAATCCGCGAGGGCCACGTCGAATTTCAGCGAGCCGTACCCCGCGCCTCCCAGCTCGGCCGTGCTCTGCCCGCACACGACGGAGGGGTTCTCGCAGAAGTCGACCTCGGGGAAGCGGCTCGGTCGCCCGGCGTCGTACGCCCTCCGTCCCATCAGGTGGTCGACGCGGCCCAGGTCGCACGTCCCGCGGGTCATGAGGGCGCCGCGGCCCCAGAAGCAGCAGCCTTCGACGTCGACGTTCCCGAGGACCGAGGGATGCGCGACGCGACGGACGAATGCGGCGTCGTATCCGTCCCAGTAGCCCGCGTAGTCGCCGTCGAAGCCCTTGGGGGCGCAGAAGAAGGGCGGGGGAGGTCGATCCCCCGCGGCGACGTCGTCCGTTCCTTCTTTGGAATTGTACCGCGGGTGGGGCTCGGCCGTGACCCGCATCGTCGGGTCCGCGGGACAGCGGGCGTCGATCGGCACGCCGTCGTCGTCCGCGACCTCGTCGCCGTCGACGTCGATCAGCGGACAGGGACCCTCGTCGCGATGGTCCTTCCCGAACTGACCGCACGCGTTGCTCATGGGAAAGTACCGGCCGTGCGCGCCGCCCAATTCTCTCAGCAAGATCCTCCCCTCCTCGCCGCGATTCAGTCCTCCGTCGCCGTCGTCGTTCCGTCCCCCCAGTCCGCCGTAGGGGATGCCGTTGAGCTCCTCGCACGCGTCGAACTGGACGCTCTCGGCCATGGCGTTGGCCAAGAACGCGCAGACGTTGACGATCCCGTAGATCGCGCTTTTCGGATCGTCCGGATCGTCCTGTCCCAGAAAGAAGGCCTCGTTGGCGGGATCGTCCGCGTGACGGTCGTCGGCGCGGTCGAGGTTCGGGACGTAGGGGTTGGATTCCAGGTGGTAGGCGTCGCCCCGTATGCCGGAGACGGAGAACGAGCGGAGCGAGTCGAAGAAGGCGCTGTAGCTGTACAGCCGGCTGGGGGACGTGCCGCCGGAGGCGGCGTCCAGGGTTTGGGCGCCGCTGGAGAGCGGTACATCGAGCTGAGTTGGTGAGTTGAGGGGCGACACAAGCAAGGCCAGCAATGTGCATGGACTCTCGGATAGCCCGCGAAGCAGAGACCGCAGCCGCCGCCGCGGCCGCCAAAATAAACGGTCTTCCGAATACCGCCTCCAACCCTAAGGCAAGGCCATGTTCACTGGTGCGACATCTACGTGCAGGTTTCAAAGTCAGAGCATTCGTCGGGCATGAGAATTCCGCACGCCAGGTGCGAAACACCTCGCGCGACCGACTCTCGTCCCTCCATTGCTCGTGGCCGTCGGAATCATCGGCCATCGCCACGCAAAGTGGGCACACGAAAAATCCACCATGGCGTTGCACGGTCGTCTGCGAAAAATGCAGAAATCACTTCCCTCTGTGCGAAAAGCTGAAGTCGCCATACCCCCCCTCCGGCCAACCCCCCCCCCCCCCCCCCCCCCCCCCCCCCCCCCCCCCCCCC
>JALLPA010001453.1:0-14473 GCA_036939895.1 Thalassiosira exigua | reverse complement strand
ATATCCCACCATAAATACGGACAAACCATCAATCGAAAGACGAAAAACGTCAATAGAAACATGCCCATATTAATCCCAATCATCTTTTCGGACAAATTCGTCGCCTTCATAAATACCAAATGGACCGTGCTAATCTCCATCAACAAAAATGGTAGAACAATCTCGGGCAACGGCGTCTTCAGGGACTTCACGCCCTACGGAAAATTCGACGCGGCCGACCTTGAAGCCATGATCAACAGCAACGGCACCGTCAACGTCCACTCGGAGGGCATCGCTGCCGACGTGGACGGAGGCTTTGGATTGTGTCCGAAGGCGGCGGAACCGTCGGCGACCCCAGCCGGCCCATCGAGAAGTTGAACTTCTTGTTCAAGGTGGACGAGAACGCCGTGATCGAGAAAGTCGTCGCTCTGCCGGACGAGTTGAACAATGTCCAGCTGAGGTTCGGATTCGAAGGGGTGACCAAGTATGGCGACTACGTAGTGGTTGCATTCCAATGCACCTTGGGGGAGGAAGCTCATCCCCGCCTCGGCATTTACAACACCAACAATGACACTTGGAAGTTCGTCCACTATCCGCTGGACGAGAAGGAATCTCAGAACGGTGGATGGGTGGGCCTCTCGGATATAACCTCTGTGGGCAATGGCACTTTCCTGGTGCTCGAGCGCGATAATCAAGGAGGCCCAGATGCCGCCATCAAACGAATCTATTCCATTTCTCTCGGGGATCTCGGGGAAGTTCAAGGCCAAGAGGTTGTGTCGAAGACTCTGGTTCGAGATGTTTTGGAAGACATGAAGTCATTTGGTGGTTTGAGATACGAGAAACTAGAAGGCATGGCATACTTGAACGGGGATGTGTGGCTCGCTAACGACAACGATGCGGTCTCGGACAACACGGGAGAGACACAGGAGAGAGCCATCCAACTGGTCGAAAACACTTGGTATTTCTCTCCATCGGCATTCGTTTACAAACAACTCGCCATTCTTGATGCTCTTCGCTACAGTTGGTCAACCTGGGCAAGATATATTCTCCGCCATCAGCAGCTGCGCCTAGGCCAGATCCGTCTGATCCGGCTACTGCCTCCTCCTCTCCGCCAGATGCGCCACCTGGACCGGCTCCATCTGATCTAACTGCTCCCTCTCCTCCTCCAGAAGCTGCACCCGGGCCAGCTCCATCAGATCCGACTACTATTCCTGAGCCATCGTCGTCTTCCATTGCATCAGTACCTTCAGCTCTTTTGTTGGCAATCGCTGTCGCATTCATTCCCTAAAAACCAGTTGTGTAAAAAATCAGTTGTGTTTATTTTTTTGGGATCAAGAAGTTTGTCCGGATATTCTCTGTTCATCATGTAGGTGGATGAATGATAATTCACTAGAAGTGGCTGCACTGTGCAGGCACGAAAAAAATCACACTTTTTTCGATGGATGTTTGATTTTTCACTTAACTTTTAGAGATATGTAACTACTTTCCTAGGCTCAGCTGCCTCGGCATGCCTCCACGTCCATGGCGACACGATGCATGGCGCCCGCCGTAGTGTGCCTAGAGCAACCCCTTAGTAGGATTATTATTATTATCATTATGATGAATATGGCATTGGTGGGTAATTATGCCAGCTCTATTTGATTTACATAGATAGAGGTTTCTGTCTGAAAAACCGAGGCAGTCAGGTTTGCTCTGTACCGTATCATTGAAAACTAACGTTGCTTTCCTTTGAGGTCAATATGGTCAGAAAATGCCACACTGACAATAGTCGAGATACCTTATATGCATGACATTGGAGACAGTTAAGGGGGAATGAAGCCATTCATCCTACAGACTTTTTGGTACAAGATATGTAGGAGTAAAAAAAGATGATCATTTTTTTGAAAACCTAATATTGTACACCAATGCAGAACGCCTGTCTAAGACTTAATTTTTCGTATAATTTAGTCTATTGTCCCCGCTTCCAATCAACCGTATTTACATCGGCCAACAGACAATGACGACCCCCCCCCCATGATGGCAAATATGCCGCCCCCGGGAGCCACCTCTAGACCATCCCACCCCCCTTAACCAGATATACTCATAGCAGGCACCCCAATATTGATATGCTGATTGTCGATTATCCCCATCGTGTCCGTGAAAGGCTCTCAACAGCCAGTCAACATCACGCTGCCGCTGTGTCGCCAGAAACAGGTAAAGATATCATGATTCTGTCGCCTAGGGCGGAACAACCAAGCTTTCTAATGGTAACTCCCAGAGGTATGATATCTTCACGCTTCATGCAGAGATACGGACAGTTGTGTTGGCCTCAATGGAGGACGCTGTCCGTATGGTTTTGTGCGTCTGAACCTTTGGTTTGTTGAAGGGTGAAGAGATGATGAGCGGGGACTTGTAACTCATAGGAGTTGAAGTTCCGATGAGAACACTAAAATTAGCACATGCTACTAGGTAGGGCAACCGAGTTACCGGTGCCCGTGCCCTAGGCGTCGGCCGGCCTAGTACCCGACCGATCCAGGGACGCCTACGCCTACCCCCTCCCTCACCGCCGGAGCCCCGCTGAGGGCTTCATCGTCGGCGCCGCGAGGCGCCGCGGCGCCCCCGGGCTGGTAACCGGGGGCCGATGCCACGTCGACCATGGTCATCAGACAAAAAATACCACGTAGGAATCAGTATGTTCTACGGGGGACGACCAATGCCAACGATGAAAATGGTCGGCATCGAAGGCAATGGCGTCATCCGTGGGAATGGCTGCGTCCAGCCTGAGGGAGGACAAGACAGGGGCGAGTTAGTCTCTCCAGAGACCGTCGCTGGAGAGTATGACTATCACCCTGTTCAAGAACGACGACAAAGGACAAGAGAGTCAGCGCGAGCGCCGAGCAAGCTTGCTTCGATGAAGTCGTTCAGGGCTCTCCCTCCCCCGCAGCCATTCCACCGTCCAGAATAAACTGAAAATGGATCCAAGCCTTCTCTGTTTTACTCTCCACCCCGGCGCAAGATCCCAATCGCAAAGGGGGCAAATGCCCGAAGGCAAACCGACACGACTCCGCTCATGGGCTGTTATTCTTTGCCCTCTGGATCACCATCTTCAATTTGGTTTGAGTCCCCAAGGCCACTACCCCCGGGGGTATCCAGATTCTTTCGTTCGTTTCTTTCTGGATAGCCCCCGGGATCTCCCAAGAAAAGAGGGATTGGTGGCGAACCTCTTACCCCCCATTCTTGGGACTTGGAGAACAAACTCACCCACTGCCTCCCTCCCCTTGGTGTGAAAACTTAGGGGAGGATCGATTGTGAAGGGGGGATTGGCAGTGAACCCCACGTGTTTCTTTGCAAACGATCAAATTCGAAACGACAGTGATTCAGCAGTGCGAAAATAAACAACAAATGAAAGAAGTTCGAAGAGAGCTACCCGAAGGCACTAGCTCCCCCACAACTGGGATCTAAAACCGAGAGAGAGAAACAAACCACAACACTCCAAACCAAAAATAACACCACAATCCGCTGAGGACGGTCGATGAAGGACAATAGTCGATCCGAGGCTCAACATGCACCCCCATGACTTCCGATGTTTGAAAGCATACTAGTCGGAGCTGGAAAACCACAGAAGATGGCGGGGAGAGGCATAAAACTACGGACGGACGTGTGATATGTCGGCTTAGCCACGGTCCAATTTTATTGGTCCCTTTTTTGCATGGTAGCATTCGTCCTGGTTTCCACTGAACCTCCCGGCACTACATTTTTTGAGGGGTTCCGGCCTCAAAGATTCTTATGCCGTAATTGGGCCTAGATACTCTGAGTAGTAAGGATAAAATATCATCATCATCATAAAATATCACTGATAGATAAATGAAGGTAATATGCACCAATCTGTGCACAACGCCCATAAAAATGCAATAAAAACCAAACCAAGACAATGCTTGCATTGGCCCTCAAACTATGGGGTGGTGGATGTGTGGTTCTTCAAGTTTGGTGTGCGATTGGAGAGGTAATATTCAAACGGAGTGAACATTGGGATAATGGACGTGATATATAACATTTTTACATACTTGGCTTTTGGATAAAATGATCCCGTTCTAATTTTAACACTAAAATTAGCACATGCTCCTAATATAAATGAAGATACTGTGCAATGGGTCGTGCATAACCCTCATAAAAATGCGATAAAAAATTGAACCAAAACAATGCTTACATTCTCCCTCAAACTAGGGGGTGATGGATGTGCGGTTTGTCAAGGAGTTTGAAGTGTACATTTTTGGATATGCTACCGGACAGAGAATACTCAAATGGAGTGAAAAATGGGATAATGGGTGTGCTATATGGCATTTTTTACGAGGTTTGGAGAAAATGGTCCCGTTCTAGGTTTTTGGGCAATGAGATGAAAAATTGGAAATGGACCAGATGCTATGAATAAATATGCGTATACAATAAGTAAACCCCGGCAGACAACACTTCGTAAAATAGTTGTTTTATTGTATGTTGCAGATACTAAACATGATATTTTGCACAGCGGTGCCTATTGGCAGACACCGTCGTCCACAACTTTTCAAGCAATTGTCTTACCAAAAATTAGTGTCTGTTGTCAGAAGTCTGACCAAAACATTAGTTTCTGTTGTCAGACACTAATGGTGTTATTTTTTACAGAATTCTGTATATTTTCTGACGAGAGTCAAACAAAAAGAATGTTTTTTTTGGAAAAGCCGTTAGTTGCAAAACGCTGTTTTCTTTCTAATAATAAGAAATAGCTACTAATAGCAAATGTGAGCTATTATGCTGTCTTATTTGGAATTACTATTGCCGTGGATACTCAAGAGGGAAGTCAAAAACGTTCTCGTATAGGTCGCTCTGAGTACACGGTCGTCGTTTTGACCTCAGCCACAACGAGCGACTCATGATGAAAGACGGACCCCAAAGCTATTACTCCCAATGAGTTTTCAGTTCCCGTCCTGCCCACCTACAACAAATTTCACTTTTTTTCAGTTGCAGTTGGCCTCTGTTGGCCCTCTCCGCTTCTGCGTTGTCCTCCAACCTGGTCGACCGGGCGTCAAACATGGCCATGGGTTTGGCCTTGGCGCCCTATGGGGGGGGCTCCCCGAGCGGCACCTCCCCAGCCACCCTATCCACTGTGGTTCACCTTGCGGCTCTTTCGCCGCTACCACCGCATCTGTTGGACCATTCAATGCGTCGGCCGAAGCCGCAGCGCCAGCGCGTCAGTGAATCTTCCTTGGTCTTGCTCCCTCTTCTCCCTTCAACCTTTGCCGCTATTCGTCCGTCCAATGGGGGTGTATGGTACCGACAGCAGACATCAGTGAATTATTTCAGACACCATCACGCAAAATTGTTCATTTTGGTCTATTATACAGACACTACACACCGACTTATCTACCAGTTGATGTCTTATTGCAGACTCCCGAACCAACAATTTTCAATCTTAACGTCTAAAAATAATATCGTGGAATGTTTACAGACGGTAATACAATTTATTACAATCGCTATTTCGTGATTTTTTGACCGAAAGACGGAAAGGGTTATTTTTCGTCTGACAATCCCATCGGAGGGGAAGAGGAAACCAATTTGATAGAGGGAGAAAATTGGGGTTCTTTGATAATAATCACATTTTGCGGAAAATAAAAAAAATTTAGCGTGTACTATAATCCACCTCAAAGAATAGACCGTTTTTGAGCCGTTGCCAACATTGCAATTCTACTACGCGGTCTTTGCTGGAATTACTACTTTCACAGTCACCAAAGAAGGGATCGGTCCAATGCCAGCCGACCGTTGCTGTTGCTGTTGCTGTTTTGCACCGGATGTCATCCAATCCATCCACCAGCGCAGCGCACAAACAATCATGCAAGGCCATAACATGAAGCAAACACACGGCACAGGGACCTCGCTTTACTTCACTTTTTTCAGTTGTTGATGCAAACGGAGGAACAATGGCCTCGCTTTTGGCCATGGTCGGCCACATTGTTGGCCGTTTTGAAGGCCTCCCCGGGTGCCACCTCCTTTGCATGTCGTGGCACCTACACCTTCTGACTACTCCTCTGCCGTCCTTCCCTGACCCTTTGTCGCAAAGAGGCCGCAATGCAGGTGAAGGCCAGTGGGCAGTTGCTGCGCCGGAGCTGCGCCGCCCAAGTCGAGGCGCCGGTGACTTTTTTGTTCACTGTGCGCTGTGCATGGACTGCGGTCCCGCCTCCTAATTGTCCTTCCTTTGACCTCACCCGCTTTTATAATAGAGACTGATCCTAAATCGTACTCCCCAGTGTGCACTGACAACAGAGGATGAAGCTGTATAAAGGTAAGGCTCGTTTTTGTTGTTGTTCTCCTTAAACCCATCAAGGTCAATGGTGTGCTATTTGTTTACACGGGTGTTTTAAAATTCGTCGTGGCGTTGGCGGCTGAGGCCAAGCTTGGCGCCTTATTCCTCAATGTCAAGGAAGCCAAGATCATTCGCCTAGCCCTACAAGAGCTGGGACACCCCCAGTCCCCGACTCCCATACACTACAATCAATAATGCCACCACCACGGGCATTGTCAATGACACTGTCAAGAAACAACGCTCACGTACGATGGAGATGCGTTTCTTTTGGATCACAGATCAAGTACGAGCGGGTAATGTAGATGTCCGCTGGCATCCTAGCCAGGAGAACCTGGCCAATGATCATAGCAAACATCATGACGGGGCGCACCATGAAGCCATGCGCCCTTGGTACATTCATACTCTGGATTCTGTGCGGGATTTGCCGCGAGCAGCGGCCCCACGCACCGTGAGAGGGTGTGCTGGAACCCTAGCAGACGGGTACACTCGTACCTTGCCTCTTCCACGTGTAACCTGAGTAGCCAAAGCTGTCCATGCTACATATAGCCCTTTCCCTAGTGTTAGTTTGGACACAGTACTGGCAGCTGCCCATGTGGCCCTTGCTCAAGCAATAATAGTCGGAGTTGCACAACCATTCTCCTCCGAACCATGGTCCCAACCATGGCCCCAGCCATAGCAATCCCATGACTCGTTAGCACATCAGCATTGATACGACTCTCCTCTGCTCTGTTCGACAGCCGTCGGGGTCAACTTGGCACGGGTCCTTGGCGAGTTCGGGGAAGCACGTGGTGCAGCTAACTAGTCGATCTTGGCTGGGCGGCAGTGCACAAGCACAAGAAGAAGGCAGGAGAAGTTCGAGCTGACTTCTGCGGTGTGATTCTATCTAGATTTAACAATAAATCCAATTAGATACAACGACAACTTGTATTCTCTGAGCAAATAAATTCAAAAATAGAGAGGCGTTGGCATTGAATTCAAATTTAGTTGCTAGCAATTTTTGTTGTGTCTGTTTTTTCAGACGCTCATTGATCGTGTTGGCAATTTTTGGTGTCTACAAAGGTTTTTGGCTTGGTGTCTGTACATCATTTTGGTGGTAGCTTATCCCGTCTGATTACATACACCAAAAGTACCGTAAGTGGTGTCTGTAAAGGTTTTATTGATGGACGGGGAAGTCAGTCGAAGGTAAGTTCGTTTTTATCTCCGCATTGGTTTTCCTAGCTCATTTATATTTGTGTCCGCGCTCAGGTATCAGGGGGATCAGAGATCAAGGGCAACGAAGAGTACCTGGGGGGGGGGGGAGGTGCGCCAAACTGATGCGGGGGCCATGGGTTTGGGGCATGAGTAGAGTGGAAAGGGGATGAGGGGAAATGGCCACGATGGCGTCCGGGGCGACATCCACGGCCCCATCCCGAGGCCACAGCTTTAACTCTTTTGAAGATAATTCCTTTTTACATCTCACGATATTTTGTGATTTGTTAGGGTTCATTTTCTCTCCTTTGCATCGCGTACCCAAAGGAGGACGAGGAAGAAGACTACACTCTGCGTGGAGCGCCAGAACCAACCTCAAGAGTTGGTTGCTTTCCAGCGCTGAAATGGGAGAGATCATCTGATGGGGCATCGTGGCGCCTGCAGAGGGTCTTCATCAAAAGGTGCAGAGCGGGTTTTTGAATATTGATGCAGAAAGATAGGGTAAGTTTTTGCTTATATCTTTTTAATTTCAGACAACGATACACCTTTCTAAACCTTTCTTTTGGCATAGCTCTTAGAGAAGGAGGCAAATACAGTCGGTCAGGAGTTGGACTGGAAGATGTGGAGGAGGAGGTGACTGCAATCTGTTGGGAGTATGGGCGGAAGGCACAGCGGCGGCGGAGGAGGGGGATGCAAGGGGCTGTTGACAAGATGGATGGGCAGGTTGACGGTACTGTGTGTTTGGAAACTCGAGAGAAAGAGGAGAAACGGCACAGAAGAAGCTGGAGACGAATTCAAAGCTAGCAGTTTAAATTAAATGTCCAATTAGATGTAACATCAATTTGTAATAAGGTAGTAGAGCAGCCATTGCAACGGAATAAATGCGTCAATGCTGCATGCTTTTGTGGCTGCAATGCAAAAACTAACGAAGAGATTTTGGTTTTTGGTGTCTGGTTGTTTTTAGGTCCTCGGTGCATGAAAAACGAGTTCATGTTCGGTTAGTACTCTAAAAATTCAAACACTACAATTATCCTAATTAGTGACTGGAATGGGTTTTCTGATGTATTTTGAATTGAGCAATTTGACAACTGGTTCGTTCAACTTTTTCAGTGCGGTGCAGTTAGTAAGAGTTGTACTATAGCTAAATTTGTGAGTTACTGTTGTGTTCAGCAAGGTACGTTCAAAGTGTGACAAATAGACACTTTCATGAAAAAAAGGCAATACAATGCAAGACTGTCAAACAACAGAAGTCAAGAGACCCCACATATGTTGGTGGTTAACTCCCTTATGATAGATCTAAGAAATCCTGGTAGTCACATGCTTCACTTAGTAACCTACCCACATTGTCTTAGAAAACGAAGATCCTTCGTTTTCAAACATGGAAATCCCTGTGTTTTAAAGGCCCTTTTTAAGAACGCCCTTTGTTTCTTAACAGTATCTTTGTTTTCAATTTTTATTAGCTTTAGCGCTTTCTTTTTACAATTGTTTGAACAACTTCAAAGAAACTTCTGTAAAAACTTCATTTCGTTGTCGAGAATTTTGAAAACAAAGGGCCTTCGTTTTAAAAAAAACATCGCGCTGCGTTATCAAGAGCCGTTTTAGAAACGTCCTTCGTTTCATTTTGGTACCTGCGTTTTCTAAGGCAATTTGGGTACCCAGATTCGCTTAGGAAACATAATCCCTGTGTTTTCGAAATCAAGAGGTCTTGTGAAAAATAGTTGTCCTTTCAAAGTATCTCACCTTTTATGCTCTTCCTTACATAATAAATTTTTAGTGTTCTAATAAGTTTTGGTAAGACTTCATGAATTTTCAATGTATTTGATAACACAAACCTTTAGTTTTCACATCCCAAGACCCCTTGCATTTTCAGAGCGTGATACAAAGATGTCTTGCATTTTCCCAGGTACCTGCATTTTCTAAGCAAATTTGGGTAGCTGACTTCTTGTTATTGGCATCAAGCTGACCAAACTGGACTGTCCTTCTTTTCAAACAGAGGAAGTGTAACTCCTTGAACCCTTCCTAATAGAGCTGCAATATAATAGCTATCCCACCACAATGGCAACAGTTTCCAAATCGGCTGACTGGTTTTGATAATGCGTAGATCAATGTTTTACTTACAAAAAAATCGGCAAGTTTCATGTGATTATCGTATTGCCTTATGTTTGCTCCACTATAGCCCCGGCAGATTGTGCTATACATATTATGTCACCCCATGGTATTCTAAAAATGTGTACTACTCCCTGAAGATTGGGTGGACAACGAGTCCCATATGAGATCTTGCATATGTAGGTATTCGCTAAACTACTCAAAACATTTTGCTGAATATTTTGAACGGCCGGCGGGAGGCAAGGATGTCGCGTGAAAGATAGACACGTGTAGAGTTACATACCTATGTGTAGATGGTACCAAACTAATCACGCGGACGAAGTAAGGATGTGATTTAAAATCCTTTGAGAAAAATTGCGCTCGTGGCAACGAGGCAAATCTTTTTATTGTAGTCGTTGACTATCGTTGCCATGACATACCAAGGTGGGGAAATCACTCAACCTAATTCTTCACCACCGCCAACAGCACAGAAATCTAACAATATATTTTGATCCAGAAGAATGACCACCTCACTCTCTAGGTACATATCAATAAAAACGTAGAATTTATGCAGATTAGAGACTATATAGTTGAAAAACAATGATTTTAACAGGGGGGGGGGTCGGTAGTATTGCCGTAGCAATTTATCTCATAGTTATGATGCATCATACACAGATCAAACTCAACTTGATTATTTATCAATTCAAATTCTTGAAATGAATGGACATAATGAATATATTTAAAGTATCACTTCCACTTACTGGGAATGGAAAATATAACTTCACCAACACCATTAAATAGCAAAGTTCAATTTATCTTCAAGTCAAATTATATAGTCTCCTACAATTTATCAACAGGTATACATGTTCTTTTACAAATACGAAAACTCATCCAAATCAATCTACCCAGCTAATCATGTTACATTTGGCAACTAAAAATTGAATTTTGATATTCATATATTTGAACAAAATTTTGTTTAGATAGATTTGGCGACAAAACAGAATATCAATAATCCTCATCTTAGAAATAGAATGAAGGGGGAACCCCCCAGTTATGAACAATACCTCTCTCTCTCTCTCTCTCTCTCTCTCTGTGTGTGTGTGTGTGTGTGTGTGTGTGTGTGTGTGTGTGTGTGTGTACGTACAATAATATGTCCACAAAATTGTGGTCGGAGGTTGGAGTTTTGCCATTTCAACTTAATTGGGCTGCTCTGATGACTTGACTTTGCAGGTTGATTTCGGCATGAAGAGTGTGTCGACGCGGCAGATAAAGGCCATTCCACCAATCTATATGAAACATAGATTGGTGGAATCGACATAGTGTGGCGGTTTGAGCAAGTTTCAGCACGGTAGCAGCGTGCAAAGATACCTTGTGATTTTCATTGGTTTCCTCTAGGTATCTATCGAACTATTTCCCCTTAAAATAATGTAAGAATATAGATGCCAAGTGACCCTGGACCATAGACTAATAAGAACTAGATCTGAATCGACGCTCGAAAATCTTCAAAAACATTTTTTTTGCCTTTTCGGCGTCCGGACGATTTTGATGTTGGCAAAAAGATGGCCATGCTTCGTCGCGAAGAGGGGTGGGGAAAAAATCTTCGGTGCACACGCGTGCATGTTTGTGTCAAAGACACGCGAGTCATAGCTACGATACACAGGTATCTATGTAAAGGGCGGTCACAAAAACTCTTTTGATTCCCGTTTCTCGCGCTTTCGCGTTAAAAATCGTCAAATCGAAAAAAAGTTTTCGAAAGGTTTTCTCCTCACGACGATTACTGCCAACTTTTGCCAACATCAAAATGTAACCACTCGCTTGGATCCCAAAAAACACGTAACGAAGACTCGATTCACATCTAGTTCTTATTAGTCTATGGGCAAGACAACGTCACTAGTCATGTCTCTTCTTGAAATCTCTCTCGCTCTGCGCCATCTCGACTCTCCATCTGTACCGGCGAACCCAGCGACTGCTATCCGCAACGCCAATGCTGTGACATTGCCAAGGCGCGGAATTCTGGACCAGAGCCGCAGCGCACGCGGTGTCCTGCGCCCTCCATCCCACTTCATCTGGCATGTTTCCTCGGTTCGTCAGAATCATCATTTGCCGTTGGGTCACCTGAAGTAAATTTGGTGTCAAGGCAATATAGGCAGCATCGTATGCGGCCTATGCTTCCTCGGTTCGTCAGAATCATTATTTGCCGTTGGGTCACCTAAGTAAAGTAAATTTGATGTCAAGGCAATCTCTAGGCAGCATCGTATGCGGCCTATGCAGGTAACAGTAGGCACATCTCAGTTTCTCTCTTCAAGAGACAAGTCATTTGATGTATCGATTCCATCGAAGAGTAAAGATCAGGGTCCGAGCCCCCGTCCTACCCAACTACTTCTTGTCCCCGTCGGACGCGCGCTCCAGGATCTCCTCCCCCTCCTCGATGTCCCTCAGCGCCCGATACTCCCTCCCCCGATCGTCGTCCAGCGCCACGTTCGCCTCCCCCCCCCCCCTCTCCTTCTCCCTCCTCCACCCATCGGAACGTCCCCTCGTCCAACACCAGCCCGACCGTCCACCGTCCCGGCCTCGAGACTTGCTTCATGAACGACCACTCCAGCGCCAGGCAGGCGTCGGCCTCGTCGGAGAAGGAGCGCAGGTACGACGTCCACGCGGCTTCGGAGGGGAAGTGGACCCGGTTCGATCCCTGGACGTACACGACGTCGCCCTTCGCGAAGGAGCGGGAGGCGACGAGGCCGAGCGCCCGCGTCGTCGTCGTCGAGCTTCCGTCCTCGTCGTCGCCGTCCGCCTCCTCGCCCGCGCCCTCGTCGCCTCCCTCCCCCGCGCCCCCGTCGCTCCGATCGACGTGGTCCACGCGCAAGCCCGGATACGGGACGTATCCCCCCTCGTCCGTCGGTATTTTCCCGTCCGTCGTCGCGCGCTCCCAGAATCGCGATCGGAATTCGCGCCACTTGGCGCGGGCCGCCTCGAAGGTCGGGGTCGGACGTCCCGCGCACGAGCGGCGGTCGTATTCCCGGCGGTAGGTCTCGCGGAGGCGGGACTCGGCGCCTTCGTCGCTTTCGCCTTCGTATTCGTCGCCGGAGTCGGCGGCGCCTCCAGAGTCGCCCTCGTCGTCGGAGCCGCCTTCCGTCGCGCCCGGTGCGTCTGACGTCCCGTCCGACGCGCCGTCCGACGCTCCCTCCTCCTCTCCCCCGCCGTGGGCCTCCAGAAACCTAAGCTCCCTCCGGACCCTTCGCAATTCCGCTTCGATCGCTCCCTCCAAGTAATCCAGCGTCGCCTCGTCGTCGTCGTCCTCGGCGCCGTCGCCCCCCGTCGTCGCCGTCCCCGCGAGCTTCCGCGCGTTCCGCGCCGCGGCGGCCGTCCCGGCGTGGAGGTAGTACCGCGCTCGGACTTCCTCGGGGGAGGAGGATTCCGAGGCGCCGCCGTCGAAGGCTCCGCCGAAGGCCGCGCCGAAGGCGGCCTCCGCGGCCCGCCGCCGCGCATGGTGTCGGTCCCGGCTCGCGAGGGCGTCTTCGTCCGCCTCCGCCGCGTCCGACGACGCCGCCGCGAGGAGGACGACGCAGGCGACGGCGGCGCCGACGAGGGCGCGGATCGCCCGGGAGGGAGGACGGGGCGCCGGGACGCGCGCCGTCGTCGTCGCCGTCGTGGCCATCGTCATCGCCCTGTGGCCTCGGGTTGGGCGTTGGGCTCCGTCGAGTTGTTCGGTCTTGCGGTGCGGTCAGGGGGTGGGGGTGCCATGCAGCATATCTACTACGAAGCTTACGCGGCGGGCGTCTCTATCAACGAAGCCAATAAAAGCTGCAAGCTTCGTAGAGAAAGTTTCTCTTCGAGTAGGAGAGGGGGGGCTCCTCCTCCCTGCAAAAAAAAGAAGTTTCACTCCTGCCCAGCCACTTCATGCAGCCTGTGCAGAGGTGACCGAATCAATGATCCTTCAGGTTGAGAAGCCTCGAGAAGGCCACCGTGACCTGCTTTACCTCGGCTTTTATGTCGCGGATGGCTGGGTTCTATGTAAATCAAATAAGTTGATTTTCATGACCAGATACTTGGTCTTCGAATAGTTCAAAGAAAGTCTCAACCATCTCGAGCTCATGGTCAGGTTTTTGTTTGTATACATTCCTGTTGGGTCTTCGTAAATCTTCGCATTCTTTCTGGTAGCTGACCTTTTGCTTCCAATCTCTCCTTCAATTCAAACCCATTTTTGACGTGCGAGGACACGAGCGGGTTGAGTTGCTGGAGGTGGTAGTCGTCCGACGTTCCAATACCATGAAATATGGTACCACAGGTGGCCACCACGGGCCTTGCCTTCCACGGACCTTGGCTGCCCAGTAAAACTTGCCGATCAGTCTGTCCTTGCAGTTGTTTTCAGACGGCGGAAGAACTCCTCCTCAATATCAGGTAAGTATGCTTGGTTCATTTTCGAATTGTAGATGGAATTTGCCTTCACTGAGCTCAGGCGAAGCTGAAAACTTTGGTTTAATCCGTGACTCCCGCTGTTCCAAAATAACGGTTCCGGACCACCGGCCGTCATCGCCACTTTCCCATCTCCCCTACCCTCCGACAGTGAGCCCATATTGTCACTCTATGGGAGATTCACCCTCCTTTTCCGCCGCCGAACTAGTGTTTCCGCCAACGTTTGGGCATACACTTCTCCCGTGGGTATGCCCCAGCGTTGGCGGAATCGCGAGCTCGGCGAAAGCAATAGAGGTCTTAACCTCAAACCCCGCCACTTCCGCCGGCGGAAACAATAATGATACGATCCCTATAGAAGAGCTAACTGGTAGGTAAAGAGTAGCTCGGCTAAGTAAAGTGAGAACTTATACTAACGCCGAGCGAATGGTTGCGATCGTCGTCGCGTCGCCGCTGCAACCGCCGCGTTGCCGCTGACGCGACCCCAACCGTGTGCGG
>JALLPA010001452.1:0-10854 GCA_036939895.1 Thalassiosira exigua | reverse complement strand
TGGTGCTATGCCCAAGTCTCGGCCTGACTGGGCTCGGCCCAGTCAGACCCTCTGCCCCGCCCCCGACGAGGGAACTTTTGCTTTTGCCCGCTCTGTTGCTGTTGTGCATGCCCATGTCGCCCCCAGTCCATAGTAGGTGTAGTGGCGCGTCCGCGAATTGGAGACGTAGAGCCTGATCCTGAATCAGCGATGTCAGGACCTGGGCCTGGCATCGTTTTGACTTTTCAAGGCTAAATATTCGTAGGTACACCTGGCCGGGCGCGCCACGTTGATGGGTGGGACCAGGTCTGATCTGGAGCGACGTCTACCACCGTGCCACTCGCCACGTTTTGTTTTCGTAGGGTGCGGGTAAGAGCTCCCGACGATGAGCGCGCATCCGCGCAGGAGCAAGAGGGCGAATTCCCAACGCGGGACGCCAGAATCGTCCACAGTCGACCTGACGATTGATTCCGACGATGGCAGCTGCGACGACGACGAGGCGCCGGATCTTTGCACTCCGAGCGTCACTGTATGTGATGATGGGCGTTTCGAATTCTTGTATGCGCCCTTAACTGCCGATGTCAGGGCGATCACACGCAACCCAAAGGCGAAGGAGGTGAAGGTGAAAGTGAAGTGGAGTTTGTCGAGAAGGGCAGAACTTGAGTCTCGACGAAATGCTGCAACATCAGAGAAGTTTGATGTGGACGAGAAGATCTTCGCTTACGATCGAGAAGTTCTGTACGAAGCTAGGATCATGAAATGCAAGGAGTGCCCCGACGGTGTTCGATACCACGTGCACTACTTGGGGTACAAGAAATGCCACGACAAATGGTTGAGCTCGGTCGATATGCTGAAATGGACGCCTTCGAATCTCAAGGTCTACCGCGAATCCAGGGGGTCGTCCTTGGATGTGGGAGGAGTCAAAGTCGAAACAGGCTGCGAAGAGAGGTCCAAGCCAGAAACGGTCAAATCGAGCGACAATGCCAATGCGAGCGGAGTGACCTACGACCAAGACGATTATGCGACTCTGCGCGAAAGGTACCTCACGCCCCGCGTTCGCGAGAAGGCCGAACTGGCAAGTGGCATCACGCTGAGGAGACAAACCAAAGGCAGAATGATCGATCAGCCATCCGTAGGGTTTAGACTGCTGAGGACCAAGGTCGATTTCTTGTTGAGAAAAGGGGATCATCCCGAGGTCTACCGGTTGTTGTGTCAGCTTCGCAACTGGGAGATGGACCCAAGTAGGGTGCCCGCTGTGTGCCAAAAAGTTGTCGGGGCCGACGCTGTCGCAGAGTTTCTTGATTTGACTGGGGAAGACGACAATGGACATGATCAACCTTGCATCGATGTCGACGAGTACATCACGGATGTATTGCTTGTGGGTAAGAAGGGGGGAGATGATGAAAAAGCATCGCCGTCCTTAGTTCAAAGCAGTTCGCAACCAGAATCCATTTCATCCAACACACGAGTCGCCCGAGCGTGTCTTGGCGAGGAACCTCTCGAGAAGAGCAAGGCAAGCTGTTCAAATGTTTTCTTGGGAGTGGACGAAGGCGCATCTGTCGAAGATGGGCTAGGGGATGAAAGAGGACCTTCTCCGGTGGTCTCTAGCAAGCGAAGTCAAGCGGAGGCAACAATCGTTTCACCCGACAAGAATTCCATTGTTGACGAAGAGGAGTATGCAAGTCTGCGCCGAAGATACCTCATGCCGCGCGTTCGGGAAAAGGCTGCGCTAGCCGGCAGTATCACCCTGAGGAGACGAACCAGAGGGAGAGTGATTGACCAGCGATCGCCGGGGTTTCAGTTGTTGAAGGTCAAGGTAGATGCCTTGCTGAGGAAAAGCGAACATTCCGAGGTCTACAGGTTGCTGCGTCAGCTTCGCAAATGGGAAACCAATCAACTGAGAGTGCCCACTTCATTGCAGGATACTGACGACAGGGGTGGTGGTGGTGGTGCAGATGTTCTTGATTTGACGGAGGATGACGGAGGCGAATCAGTGAAGCACTGCCTTGATGTGGATCATTATATCACTGATGTACTCCTCGCCGACAGAGAGATATATCCATTACAAACTTCCAGCTCACAAATATCTCAGTCCAATCAAAAAGAAGTTGGCAAAGATTGTCTTGATGGTGGTTCACACTCCATGATGCGCCATTCATGTTCTTTCGATATGCCAGAAGATGTGGGACAAAATTCTGCAGTTCAAGAAGAGCCTTATTCAACCTCCTACAATGGACAAGACCAACAGTTTTCTGTGGCATCCCAGCCCGAGGTTGTGAAATCAAACAGTGACAGCGCCATTTCAGGTAATGCAGATTACGACGAAGGTGACTATGCAGATCTTCGCCGAAGATACCTCATGCCCCATATTCGCGAAAAGGTCGAATTAGCCAGCGGGATGACCCTACGGAGGAAAACATGTGGAAGAGTTGTCGACAAGCGATCCCCTGGGCGTCAAGTGTTGAGGACAAAAGTTGATGCCCTGTTGAGAAAAAATGAGCATACAGAGGTTTACAGATTGCTCTCCCAGCTACGTAGCTGGGAGATGGGTCAAAGGAGGGTGCCAGTAACATCTCAGGGTGCAAGAAGTGGTGGTGGCGGCGATGATGATAATGCAAGAGTCCTTGATCTGACAATAGAGGAAGAAAATGGGCCTGGCAAACACTGCATAGACATGGATGATTACATCACTGATGTACTGCTTGCAAGAGGCGAGGAGGGAGGCCATGGAAAGCCACCACCTCCGCAAACTCCAAGGAGCACTCCTTCTAAGAAGCAAGCCTGCCAAGTTTCATTTGAAAGTATATCAAATCAATGCCATGCAAGTCTCTCCGATGTGTCATCTTTAGATTCAGATGGAGTGCCCTCGGACCAACATGGCAACAATAAAGCGGAAGAGCCCAGTAAAGTCATTTACAGCAGCCAGAGTGAAGAAATCGAGGCTCCAACTTTCAAAGAACGCCACATTAAAATCACACACACTGGAATAGAAGAGATAGAGACATACAGCTACGAAGCTATCTACGATATAATTGTGAATACAACTCAAGCCATTGATCTCAGCATGCAAGATAATGCCACCGATGATAACATTGGTGGCACTTCATCTATTTCATGCAATCCAGTCACAAAAGTTGATGAGACTCGACGCATTGATCTCAGCATGCAAGAGAACGCCACTGGCGATGAAATAGGTGGCCCTTCGTCCATTCCACGCAACCCAGTCGCAAAACGCGATGAGACTCGGCGCATTGGACTCAGCATGCAACAGAACCCCACCGATGATTACATCGGTGGCCCTTCGTCCATTTCATGCAACCCAATCACAAAGGACAATCCCAAAAGCGACCAAGATGTTGGCCAGACTAAAAGTGTTAAATCTGTGCTTCCACAATCTAGGGAATTTGCTGGTCCTGTTCGATGGGACGACATTCCCAAACCTCCAGGCCAACTCACGATTGGTGAATGTCGTGGTTTTTATGCTAGGCGAGATTCAGCTAAGAACATTCGTCGTGACAGGCGTGGCGATTGTTTCCAGTTAACACCACCTGCGCAAAAAATAAATGCAGGGCATTGTTTTGAACCTCTTCCTACTGATGATTGTGATATGGTACCAGGCCACACACTTGATAATACAGAGTCAGTTGGCCGGCCTCCTCACTGGAGAGATAGTCACGGTGGCCTCACCACGAACACTCAACAAAATCTGCCATTGGATGCAAATGCTTTTACCCAGCAGACATCACTAAATGCCATCCTGGCTTATTACCCTTGGCTCTTGCCTCAAGTCCCTCACAACCAACAAATTAAGGTGGAGTATGAAGTCGCATCAACACTTACAACCATGCTGTTTCGAAACAGTACCTGTAATATGAGTCAGCGATCGGAACTGTGGCCACATTTAAATGTGCAGCCAATTGCCCCTCCATTGCCCCAACTAACAGCCACATCCTTATGGGCCACGAGCCACGAGCGGGTCTCCCGCCCAGAACTCGCGCCGAAGCTCCCACAGCCAAGTCCCCAGCTAGCGCAACCAAAGGTAGAAGAAGATGATGACAGATTCGTGTCTAGTGTGCAGCCCAAAACTCTTAGCCAAACACATTCAACATTGCATGATGACTGGAAAAGACAGAACCAGATGAGAAGGAAGGGCGAATGGGTTCCACAGGGGCATTTGACTGGAAGCTGGAAGCCTCCAAAATGGGTCGACGTAAAGGTCTGCTTTGGAAGTAATTCTAGGCAGAAGAAGTATCCAGTGGGTTGCCCAAAGTCATTGCTTCCAAGGATTTGTAGCCTTGTAGAGCGTTTCTTAGAGGCAATGGGATCAAAAGAAGAATTGAGCGTGGCTTCGCAAACTTCCCTGAACAATGTTATTTGCCCGGGGTATTTTGAGCCAACGATGGACCTGGTCCGGAATGCCCACATAGCGATCGCTGGTTTGCTGCCTCCTGGCGACTGTGAGGAATGGGAGGTGGTCAAATTGGCGAGACAATACTATAATTATTGGAGGCCGAAGGAGACTAAGATCATATTGCTCGCAGAATCACATGCATTCACAACCAGGGTAAGCGGTGTTCGTTGCGCGAACTGAAGCCCCTTGCGCTTGCATTTTATTGCTGACATGCGATAAACTCCATTCCTGGAAGGACCGTGCGTTGCATGGGCCTGGATTAGCCAAAGGCATGTTGAAAGACAGTTATTTGGGACCACGGGGATACCTTTCTCTCGTGTATTGCCTTGCTTATGGTGAAATTTTGAACGATAACATTAAGCAAGGGGCAAAGGGGGTGAGTTGAATTTGTGGCAATGTAGATTGTAACCCTGTCCTCAGCCTTCATCAACTTCATACCCCTGGCAGACACCTCAATTTTGGACGCTCTTTGGGGCTTGCGCGAGAGGCGTAGAGTATGTTGCGAATACAAACTCCAAGAAAACATTCAGCTCGCCATTTGCAGCAGACCTCTTAAAAGGAGGAGGGCTCTCTGTGGAGGAAAGGCTAGAGGCCAAATTAGGAGTCCTAGAAGATCTACGTCGACGTGGAGTGTGGCTACTTGATGCATCTGTTTTTGGCTGGTATATGACACAGCCCCAGGTGAGACATTCTGGGTGGGCAATGAGTACCCTGGCCCTCGCGTATGAACCGCGCAATCCCCTCCATGATTGCCTAAATCGTCATTTACTCATTCCCACCTTGCAGGTGTACTCGCGGTCGTCCGTTTCTCAGGAAGTTCACCGCAAAGCAAAAACAAGGCCTCCCAAGGTGAGTTATTTACAGCGTTCATTTATATTTGCCAAATGAAGTAACATATTCTAAATATGAAACTATTGGCTTTCAAAGGAGCTGAAAACACCATCACTTGTGCTGTCATGGGAATTGTTCACCAAGCATTTGATCCATGATGTGGCAGAGGAAGGAAATCTCAAGCTGCTCATTCCGATAGGTATGGAGGTTGAGAAAGCACTAACCGCCAGTAGGATGGAGGAGGCTATCAATGGGTCAGGAGCAAGGTTAGTGGAAACATTTCCAGCACCAAATGCATGGATCCCCGGCGGCTATGGTCCTTTCCATGCGAAGCTCGCTGCATTAGTGAACGAAGCTGCCCCTCCACTTTGTGGAAAGGCCGAGGAAGTCTGATGTAAAGACATAATAGAGTTAAATTGATTGTTCAGCTCCCTAGTTCCTATCGTACCCTTATCCTGCCTCACACAAACTAATGCAAACGAAGATTTGCAAATTTCATTTACCACAAAAATGCCACAAAATTGCCAAGGTGTTGGCTTGTTGTCGTCTGGCTTCCCCACCGAAGTAGCCAGTCCATTTCACCTCATCCCAGCAAGGTTGTTTCCCCCTTTTGTGCGTTGTGTTGTTGGCATGACACTCAGCTACGCTCAAAATTGTTTTGTTTGCAATGACTGGTGACAAAATACTTTTCACCGCTGCAGTATTTACAGTATCTATTGGTGAAAACTGCACCTATTATGCCTGTCCCTGGAGCGTGATGATAATCCGACGAGTATGCCCCCTTCAGGCCAAAGCCATGGAGAGAATAACAGAGTCGGCGCTGAGGTTGAATGTTCTGAGATGAAATTCACTGCAATCCAAACTTACCCTCCCCAACCTCCTTGGTTGCGATGCTCGTTGAGATAAATGCCTTAATACCAAGACCACAATGTATCAACAAGCATAATCGGCGATAACTTTGGTCTGGGTGCTGTTCATCAAGTGTTTCACTCACCTTGCCATGTGCCCAAAGCAAGACGTCCGTTCCGAATCTTCCATGAATAAAAGTTTCACAATGAGTCCAGACCATGATTTGTCAGGTGTGTATTTTGACGAATTTATGAAGGTGTAGAAGGGAGATCGGCTTAAGATACCACTGATATGTAAGAAAAATGTCTTGTGTTCCAAGAGACTCACTGGAATGTTGAGAGAAGGCCCCATCAAGCTGGATTTCACGTGACCTGGCATGTCGTCCTCTCCCTCCATGGTGTGCAAGAAAGTGCCGTCCGTCGTCCAATGCCCCGGTACGATTTTGTTCAGCGCGACTTCCATATCTCTGGAATGCACACGAGGCAGCTTCAATCAGATGGATGAAGATACCTATTAGGCGAGAGCAAGCCAACATGCGTTTGAGAGGGCATCTCACCTGCGCACGTCCGGGTCCGCGTTCTCGTTGATGGTCAAACTCGCCGAAGTGTGCTGGATGAACAGATTCGCCATGCCAATCTGACGGGTTTGGATGGAAGGAGAAGTTAGAAGCATGTCTGCAATGGACGCAACACAATCATTGAAACCGACCTTGATCTTCGTCATGTCACCCTGAATGGCTTTGGTGACGTCGCTCGTGATCAGGTGGCACCCTCGGCTCGGAGCCGTGATGCTGATCTCGTGTTGAAACCACTGGGGAACGGACTTGGCCATGTTTCCGTCGACCTGATTGGTGCTGCAGAGCCCCGTCGTGGTGGAAGGGGGCGCGGCGGAGGCGGAGGCGGTCGAGGCAGGGGTGTAGGAAGTGGATTGGGCTGCGGCGAAGCAGCGACGAGCGGACGGAGCGAACGCGACGGTGAGGGTGACGGGGGCGAGCAGGAGAAGAGTGGCCAGGCGTCGTTGGCTCGTCTTCATGGCGGGCATGGCAGAGTGGCTCCACTGCGGCGGCGGCGGCGGCGGGCGGGGGGGAGCAAAGGTGGAGGTAACGCTTGGCGCTTGCAGGTCCAGATATTACGTCCGAGCGAAGCTTGCAATATGATTTGCATGAGCTGTCCCATGTATCGAATATTTTCAAGCTTCGATTGTACGGAGGCTTCCAGGGATTTTGGTCGAATCACGACGAAAACGAGGGGTTATGTGCTGAGGTTATTAATATTCATTTTCTGGAAATGTCTATCGTACCAAGATTCATTTCTTCTGTCTAAAATCCTAGTTATTGTCAGAAAATTATAAAATCTAAGATTTATTGCGACGTAAGATCTTAGATATTCACTTCGAGTGATAATTTATGTTGACCCCCCAACTCCTACATCTCGCACCGCACAAAACATCCAACCATGACGGACGCCGACAAGAAGAAGGAGGACGCCGCCGCCCCCGCCGCCGCGGCCAAGAAGGCCGATCCCGCCCCCGCGGCGGCGGCGCCGAAGCATCCCCCGGTCGAGGCGTCGGCGCGGCGCCTCGAGCGCCTGTTCGGCGGAGGACCCGCCCCGGCGTCGTCGTCGAAGTCGAAGTCCAATGCCGCAGCGGCCGCGGCCGCCGCCGCGCCCCAGCTGGTCCAGCCGGCGAAGATCCTCAAGCGGTGGCTGGGATCGAGCTCGGGGGCGGCGAAGGCCGCGACGCTCGCGGACATCGCGTCGTGCGCCGAGCGATGCCTGGATCCGGCGGGGGCCTGCGCCACGGGGCGGGAGTTGCTGATGGGGTTGGCGAGCGCCGAGGAGCGGGCCGCGGTGCTGAAGGCGCTCGAGAAGGACGACGGCGACGAGAAGAAGAAGAAGGAGGGAGGCGAGATGGAGGAGTCGAAGCCGGAGGCCATGGAGGAAGACAAGGAGGAATCGCCGGTGTACCTGGCAAAAGCCGGGCGGGAGGTCGAGGCGTGGCTCCTCTCCCTCGCGGCCCGGATCCACTGGCGCGCGGGCAACGCTCAGTCTGCCCATGACTGGTCTCAGAAGGGCCTCAACGTCCTCGACGCCCACCTGTCGGAATGCTCGGCGTCGGGGGGAGATTCGGGGGCACTGTATCCCCTGCTGGCTCGCCTCCTCCGCTACCGGTCGTTGGCGCTCGAGTCCCTTCCCGCGGCGAAGCGCACGGCCCTCGTGGCGTCTCAGCGCCCCGAACTCGCGGGGCGACACACCACGGCCGTACTAAGGAGGGACGCCGACGTCAGCGCCACGGTGATCAACGTCATGCTGCGCGACTTGTTGGACGCCGACCAAGTGGAGCAGGCCCAGAAACTGCTGAGCAACGCCAACTTCCCCACGGAGACGGCGTCGAACAACCAGCTCATACGCTACCTTTACTACTCCGGTCGGGTCCAGGCGTTGCGGCTGGAGTACACCCGCGCCTACGGAAACCTCGGCCAGGCGCTGCGGAAGGCCCCCGCGAACGCCGGCCTCGGCTTCCGCATCGCCACGCAACGCCTCCTCGTGGTCGTCCAGCTCCTCATGGGCGAGGTCCCCGATCGCTCCGTCTTCTTCGGGGAGGGGATGCGCGCCGAGCTCCGCCCGTACTTGGAGATCGCCCAGGCCGTTAGACGGGGAGATCTCGCGGTGTTCCACGAGACCGTGTCGGCCCGCGCCGCGAGACTAAGGGCCGACGGGACGTACACCCTCATCTCCCGCCTGGCCCACTCGGTCGTCAAGGCCGGCCTCCGTCGGCTCAAGGCGTCCTACTCCCGCATCTCCCTCGACGACGTCGCCAAGCGCCTCGGCCTCCCCACGGCCACGTCGGCCGAGTTCGTCGTGGCCAAGGCCGTGCGCGACGGGGTCATCGACGCCACGATCGATCACGAGGGGGGGTACGTCCGATCGCACGACCTGGTGGACGTGTACGCCACGAGCGAGCCGTCCGAGGCGTTCCACCGGCGGATCGCGTACTGCCTCACGACGCACAACGACGCCGTGCGTGCGATGCGGTACACGCCGGACGCGTACAAGAGGCAGCTGGAGGCGAGTCGGGGGTTGGGGAGGAGGGGGAGGAGCGACGACGACAAGACGGACGAGGAGAAGGCGAAGGAGATCGAGGAGGAGTTGGACGAGGATTACTAAGAAGCGTTGAGGGAAAGGGGGAGGGGCCGGTGGGTCGCGGACTTGGGCGTTGGGGATATGCGGCCTCGTTGAACTCTCCCTTTTGACCTTGGATCGGACTAGCTTCCGGATAAAAGGGTTTGGGGTTGTTTCGTAAAACACAGATGAATTGCAGAGCCAATGCTGTGAGAACAGTGGGCGAACTTCTGGCTATTAGAATTTCTTAGAGAACGACTTCTCTTTGAAAAGTACATCGATTCTCATAGGAACACATGTTTGAGAGGGTCCATCTTTCCCTGAAAAACTCCTCGTACCATTCTTAGGGTTTGCGTGGAGATGCACTACCTACTAACCTGCTCTCTCCAAGAATGAAACTCTCTCTGATAAGTGCATTATCTATCTTGCGATCAGATGAGCATTCTACTCACATATATCTTGGAATTCAGAGAAGGACATATGGTGTAGCACAGATGATAGTCACTACATCATCCTTCAATGGACATCTTAAAATGACCTGGACAGAGCATTTTGTGATGGGCATATCTTCAACCGTCGCGGGATCAATCAAGAAGGGGAGGAAGGTATCATGAGTGAGTGCCACCTGGAGGACATGATGAAATGTTGATGGTAGAATTGACATTTAGAATAATTGAGGTAAATGGATAGGTTGATGTGAAAATTCATAGGGCTGATATTTCTGTTGGAATGTAGGATTGTAGAAAATGATGGTGATAGGTTTCTCTATGGGTAAAGCAAGAGGCTGGAATGCAAATGGGAAGACACTTAATCTGAAACAGGGCATGTTAGGGGGAACTACCTACATACCTTTGGCTTTGGCCATCAAGGTTTTCCATTCACAGTTTTGAAATCTATGATGGGCCCAAAGGGCGCCCACCTGGCGCCCGCCTCCACACGTGCTTACTAAGATTGGAGGCCGCCCCAATGGCCAAGTCTTTATGCAGGTATTTGTAACCAAATGTAACTATGTCCCTAGATCATATCATTGTCGTCTTGACAGAAAAGTGGATATTTAGATTTACTTGCTAGTAGCAATAACAAAAGATCTGTGAGAGAGGGTATTCGTCTCTGGTTAGTCGGTGTGGCCTATTTTGGTCCCAGATTTCTCAGAAGGGACTGAAATTGAATTCTCACCAGGTTGGAGGGTCTGTGCCAATCTCTGCTAAGCTTCGTAGTTATTGTATTCTTGCCAAGCTTGCATTTGAGCAAGCTCGAGGTTTGATGGGTTCGTGTTAGGGCTTCTGTAAGGTAGATATGGTACACTTGTGTTGATTAAAAACCGGCATCACCTCCTGTGATGATGGTGACGCCGGTCCGGGCGTTACCGGAGGGGACAACCGATAGGAACTGTTACCTTCTACAGTGTATCCGTATGTACAGTATCGATCTAACTGTGATCTTGTGTAGATTATACCAGGCAAAGATGCGTCATTTTATCTATAACTGTGTTATTTCCACGTAGAACTCGTATTGAAAATCAAAATATAACTATTTATCGGTAAAGTTCCTACCGTAGAAAATCCGCGTAGAATGAGCAGTTCTATTCAATTCTATACAGGTTTTTAATGACATCTGAAACCCTAAATTTATCGGCTTCGGTAATTATTTGCCCGTCACCGGAAT
>JALLPA010001451.1:0-10855 GCA_036939895.1 Thalassiosira exigua | reverse complement strand
CTCAAAATGCTCAGCTTGATCAGCGCTTTCGAATGGTGTATTGAACTCCATAAACAACCAAAGTCTCGTCCCTACAAAATCAAAATATGTCCGTGTCTTGCTTCTTGGGATCACCGCATCCAAACACCCTAGAAACGTCTCCTTCTGACCCCATTTAGACCCGTTTTGTCCGTTTTGGCATTAAAAATAGCCAGTATTGCTAGAAATGACTATCTGGGCGAGGGAGTGAATTGAACGTTTGAAAAAATAATGTTCTTACCAACCTTTGAAAGAGATCATTCGCGTCTTCGCCGAAATATGCGCCTGGAATGGCCAAAAATAGGGGGTTTTGGTCGTCCAAAGTGCCTCCAATAAAAATATGTCTTAAAAAGTCCATTTCTTAAAAAGTCGTCGCCTCTATCTTTCAGATGCCCTCCATCTGATGGCCCTCCGGTCTGATCTTCCGGAGAGTGGAGGACAATGGGCGTCCCCCCCCCTCTCAGGCTCTCCGATCTTGACTCCCTTTGTAGTGAATGGGGATGATCAAGGAGGGCTAGACCACTTGTGTATTGTTCCCTTCGCATTGAGTGGGGAGGACAACAGGGAGCCGAGGATCTCATCCACAGGCAGCAGTGAGCTTCCTTCCGCTGGTTGCGGATAGGGCACCCGGGAGACAACTACAACACGGAGGGTCATCGACATGTGTATCGTTTGTCCGGGTGGCAGGGCAAGTGGGCGGCCTGTAGGGGACTGCCAGCTTCGTGCCACTGGTGATGGTAAATAGGCCCCCACTATCACGAATTTTCCGGCGCTTTAACTCGGGCAGAGGGGTCCTCACGGTACCGAGAAATGCAGGAAATTTTTGGCAAGAAAATTTTCGGCGACCACTCGTCTTGTAGATGCACTCCGTCCTCGATGCATCGGAGTGGTCCTTACAAAAGACGGGGGGAGGGGGGGAGGGAGAACGCGAGCTGGTTTGGTGCCGGACAACCGAAGTCGTCGCCAGAGGCGCGAACAGTGACGGCTCAGCCCGCTGAGCGGGGGCCGGGTGCCGCACATCCTGAGAAGCACAACTCTGGCTGCGGCTCGGTGGTGCTGTGGCTAGAACGGAAGCATTTGGGCCATAGCCTGTGCTGCCTATGAGACCCTACATTACATGGGGGAATAAGGCAGACTGTGAGGCCGTATGGTACTTAGGGGTCTACTACGGGGCACCCCACAGGTACACTACAGCATTCCTACTCTGCGTGTTTCGTGATCGATATCAAATGAGCTGGAATGAGAACATATCTTACGTGTCCAACTACTAACAATTACAACATAATATGTTTCTATCTTGTACATTACATACAGTGTTGTCACATATTGATATGTTGTTTTGTTGCGTGCGAGTTGAATAGCATGTTGCAAACAGAGAGAGATTTACCTACCTATTTGGATTGATATTCTCTTATCAATTAATCCATGAAAATGAACTTCGCTTGAATAAACCTTGCCCTGACTGTTAGTGGCCACATTAAATGTTACAATTTCTACGTTGATATCCCTCGTTGCAGCATGAATGGATGAAGAGGGGCATGCTGTTAAGGATTGGAGAGTGAACTGTGGCGGCGATATGGGGGGAAAATTCAGCAACAGAGCAGCCAACAACAGCAATGTTTTGTTAATTATTCTTTGATAGAGGAAGCCAACAAAAACACCAAAAATATTGTTTAGCTATTGCATTAGATATCCACACAATATATTCAAAACCAATCTCATCTTCTAGTCTGTGATATATCATGGCATAAGATTCCCATTCTATCAGATGCTACACAAACAATATCATCATTTTTGGCAAAAGGGCATTCTGCTGGAATACTACATGTTTCAATGATAAGAGGTCACTCTGGTTGCAATGAATAAACTCTATAGCAGATGATAAATACCTTGACTGCAACAATAGAGATGAAAAATAAATGGAGGTAAATGGTGGATCATCCTGCATTTGTTGTCTTCTGAATAATAGAGGTGGGATAATGAAAAGGGTGTTCACTTCTTCTATCATACATTGAAGACCATGATTATCATGAGATATACTTGTTGCTTCCATATTCAGTGGTTTGTGATGGCGCATAACGAAAGGCCCCAGCTATGAAAGCGCTGCAAAATGAGAATATTAAGTCCAGAACAGACTACACACAGAGCAATGGCCTCGTAAGGGAGTCGTGTTACCAAGACTGAGCTTGGATGCGATAGAGTCCCAACTGAAAGAAATATCAGATCAGCACCTCAACAACAAGAGTCCTGATTTCAACGTGTTTGAGATCAAATAATGTATGACAAAGTACACGGCATGTTTATGATGATATAGGGTATGTAGAGCAAAAGGATCTCTGTAGTCTAGAAAGAAGATATTACATTTAGCGCCATCAAAATGAACAACATAAAATGTACTGTTTCATGTCAGCATTTTCATTTGTCAATCCCCAATCAGGGGCAACACCCTCAAGCGCAGAACTGTCCATGCATGTGGTGGCTGAGTTGCCATACTTCTGCCCAATCATGACCCATTGATTCGGCTTTCCATAGACAGCACTCCACTGTTCTCCCACGGTATTGAAATCCATAGCATGCCCCATCATGACTTGCTGACCTGGACCGTGGGGACAGTCTGGAATTAAAAAAACAAAATGAGTAATTACAGGGGGATTCCTGGATGATCACCACACATGATACTCACATGCTGTATAGGGGCAAAGCTTCCTATTGCCAAAACTCTCGCAAAACAGGATTGCATCGTCGTGAGATCCACCCTTCCAGCCGTGAGACACATCCATCCAAATTGGATTTAGAGTATTCATCAGGTTTTCCTCTTTGGATAAATATTGGGGACTTTCACAGCAGAGGACGTTTTGTTTCAACTCTGGCTGGCTGCCATCGGTGGTCCACTTGGGTTCACCAAGCGTGAGATCCTCGTGTGTAGAGCAAGTAGGCCACTCCGAGCTGATGGACACCCAGTATTCTTTGTCTGTGCCAAATTCAGATGCAGCCGGTGCCCATTGCTCTTCTTCAAATGGATTCCTTTGCAGAAACAGCTTGCCCCCAATTCCATCTGGGCAATACGCCCGCATTGGACAAAGGACCATATTTCCAACAGCGTTGCAAAAGGCCGCAGCTTCCACATGCGTAGTACCTTTATAGCCATGACTCTCATTGTACCAGACGGGGTGTAGCTCAGAGAGAATGTGTTGCTCGCCTTTTGTCTTTGAGGCAGTGGGCTGGGGCGCTTCCATTCCATCCAATGCATGATTTAAAGGCTCTTTGCAGCACATTAAATGAGGAGTCAAAATCTCAACGCCATCACCACCCATGAGGCCCCAAAGTGGAGGAGTGTCGTGAAGCGAATTGTACTTCATACAGGACTGGGAGATAGTTTCCTTCTCATAGCTTCCAATTTGCACAAATCCATTTGGAACATCCATGATAGCAGCCCAAGCCTCCTCAGTTCCGTCATAACCTCCGCTGATCGGCCCTCCCTCTCCATCGGGGCAGTAAGCCTCGTACGGACAGGGGATGGAGGAGTCCTTTGAAGCGCAAAACACCAGTGCATCAGTATAAGTTTGGCCCTCCCATCCATCATCGCGATTGAACCATTTCGGGCCATATTTTTCCGTGACATAGGTCTGTGCTTGGGAGATCCCTGCATCACCTATCTCAACCTCTGTCATCTCGTACATTTTGCAACAGAGTACGTGCCTCGTGAGATCGTCATTGTCCAATCCTGTTAATCCCCATTCTGGAGTACTTTCGGGGTTCAAACTGTGCACAAATCAAAGTGACGGTATGCTTTGAGAATAATTGAAACCAAGCATTTTGAATGCAGATTCGTTGAACAGCTTACTTTTCATACCGAACACAAGTCTGTCGATAGCCAACTTGCACCCAGCTATTGAAAGGCTCATTGAGGGGCGCCCAGGAACCACTCGATCCATCCTTAATGCCACCATATGGCATACTGAGTGGCCCAGCGGGACATATCACCTGTGTCGATAATGTCGAAATAGAGAATGAGAATGCTCGAGGTGTTTTGTCAAAATAACTGAATATATGATGAACGTACCTCATATGGGCAAAGATCATGGTTGAGACCCTTGGAAGAACAGAATTGGAAGGCCTCGTCAAACGTTTGACCAGTCCAGCCACTAGATCGGTCGAACCATTCAGGGTGGTAGCTCTCAGCCAACTTGTAGGATTCGACAGCCGTGCCCATAGCGCCCGAAATAGGTGGCAGTGTTGGTTTTTCTGAGGGCAGCGGCGTGGGCTGCGCTGTAGGCAGCGGCGTGGGCAGCAGTGTCGGAAGTGGTGTTGGAGAGGGTGTAGGGACCGTCGTTGGCTTTGGTTTCGGTGTAGCAGACGCTGAGGCGACAGACACTATTTGTGATCCTTCCTCTTCCACGACATTTTCACTTCCCTCCCCAGCCGATGTTCCGACTTCTTCTTCTTCGCAGCACATGACATTCCTCGTGAGTTCTTCGTTGTTCTCACCCGTCAATCCCCACTCTGCCTCCTCGCCAAAAACAGAGTGATACAATTTGCACGTATGTTCGGTTCCAACCGACACCCATGAATTGTATACATCGCTCAATGGCATCCAAGCCCCATTTGGTTCGTCTTTCGGCCCTCCTGTAGGCAGATCATATTCAAGCATGGGACATATAGCATTGTAATTGCAGAGGTCCGTCCCGTCGCCCTTCTTTCGGCAAAACGCAACGGCGTCATCATAAGTTTGGCCCAACCACCCTTGCTTTCTCGAATACTCCTGCGGGTGGTATTTTTGGATGGCCATCTGGTACATGAAGCTTTCTTCCCCGCTGCTCGACATCGACCCTTTGCAACAATACAGGACCCGAGTCATCTCCTCGTTGCCTTCCATTCCCCACTCAGGACGCTCCCCGTACGTTTCCAAGTAACTAATGCAAGACGAATCGTGATCCAGACTGACCCAGTTGTTGGCCTCCTGCGAGCGTTTGTTCAACGACGATGGTAAGAAGGCGGGTTATCAAATCTTTATCAGCTAGATACTGAGTTGATGAAGGCGCTGGCTTACATCTGAAAATCTTACATCTGAAAATGGGGCCCACTGGTCTTGGTGATCAGTTCCGTCATATCCGAGCATCAACGGCCGACCCCCGTGCCCCTCAGGACATATCGCCTGGAAAGGTCCAGGTGAATTGTAAAAGAGAAAAAGTTGTTAGCATTCATCACACCTTCATTTCAGTGCCTACTTCAAACTTACATCAAACGGACATATTTCATACCCTTGTGAGAAAGGAGGCAGTGACAGATTAGAAACCAAGGGGATGAGTGACCATATGTACATAAGAAGTGCATACCTTCATGACTACCGCAGAAGTTTACTGCCTCAAGGTAACTCTGGCCAAGCCAGCCAGTATCGCGACGGAAGACAATGGGATCATATTTTTTGACAACAGGTGCCCAAATATCACCAATAACATCCGTTTCCGTTTGTTCCGCATCCTCTTCGACAGCTTCGATTATTTGTTCTGCAGCGGTCTCGACAGAGCTGCCTCCATCCACGTCGACGCAGCAGATGATGTGCCGGGTGATCGCCTCGTTGTCCTTCCCTGATATCCCCAAGAGTGGCCCCTCAGGGTGTTCGTAGGACCACTGGATGCACGGGTTGCTGGGCGCCACCTGGACCCAATTGTTACCCCCCTCTGACAAGATTGGAACCCATGAAGCACCCCCAGCCTCATCCCGGTAACCGCCAAGGGGCTTTGCTCTAGGTCCCCTGCACAAATGGTTATGAACAAGATTTAGCGTCCATTTCGCCTTTGTTTGCTACCCCAACGAAATCAAAACGACGCAATGACTAACCCAGGACAGACAGCTTGAAATGGACACAGCCCCCGTGGCATCCCTCCACTGGAAGCTGCCGCGCAAAACTCCTCTGCCTCATGAAATGTTTGCCCAATCCACCCCTTATCGCGGTCGAACGAGGTAGGCACATACTTCATGGTCGTCTCCTTGTATATCTCCTCCTTTTCAAACTCGTCTTGCAATGCCACTATGGAGCCCTCCTGCGCAGAAGCGAGGCAGCACATAACGACAGGGGTCAATGACGGATCACCCTCTCCGCTTAATCCCCAATCTGGTGGCTCTGGATTTAGAGATGAAAACTTGATGCAGGGATTAATCTCGTAGACGTTAACCCTTCAGGAAATACAGGGAGACATGAGATGTGCCTACAGTGAAGAAATATCATGGTGTTGAAGATGACGTACCACTGATTTGCCACGCGAAAGCCATCGGAAGATGAAAGATGTGAAAAGAAGCTTGAGAATGAAAGAACAAAATGAATGGACGTCTGAGCAGGGGAGAGAGCGGCCGTCCGTAGACACGTACATCATTAATGGCGTCCGAAATAGGAATCCAGGCCTGGTCTCCCTCTCCGTCCATGTAGCCACCAAGTGGCACCGAATCGTGGCCATCGGGACATATGGCATCATACTGACAGAGGGCATATCCTGAGGAGTATGTGAATTTGGTGAGTGAAGATCCAAGTGAGTCCACCAACAGTATCAACGGTATTCAACATATTTGGATAAGGAGCAATGAACTTTCATGTATCTTAGACCCTTGACAAGACTGTCGACTCATCCTGCACGAAGGAAGCCAGTTCACCTCTACTGGCGAAGTGGTGGATGCTATGCCTTCGTGCTTAGCTGAGTCAAAAGAAAAGGGCTACGAACAAAACGGCTCCAATCTGAACCAAACCAACCGTCAACACGCATGACTCCACTCACCTTCAATTCCCATGCAGAAGCCATGGGCTGATGCGTACGTCCCCCCCGTCCACCCCTCGTGCCTACCGTACGCTACTGGTTGATACCGCCCGGCATCGTTCAAGTACTCCGCACCGGTGGGACCGCTGGCCGTCCCCGTGGCCGCGATCTCCTCCATGCTCGGGCCCTGCGCCCCGCTGAGCACGCAGCACACCAGGTGTCGCGTGGTCTCTTCGTTTCCCTCGCCAGTGATGCTCCATGCGGGAGGGTTCTGGTGCTCCTCCGAATACTTGATGCAGGTGTTTTCCAGTCCGACCTGCACCCAGTCGTTAGCAGAATCAAGCAGGGGTATCCAGCTCCCCTTGGTCTCGGACTTGACCCCCCCCAGCGGTGCGTGGTCAGAGCCCTAAGAGTACCAGCGCATTCGATGTGAGAAGACGGCAGATACCCAAAATGGGACTTGATGAGAGCCCTATCAGACTCACCTTTGGACATAGCGCAGCATAGGGGCACACCTCGTAGCCAGGTATTGCTCCACAAAATTGCAAAGCTTGCACATAAGTTTGACCCGTCCATCCCTTCGAGCGGTCGAACTCCAACGGCAAGTACTCCCCCGCCTTTTCTCGATACAGCGCGTAGTTCGGGTCGTCGTCCGACACCCCCAGGGAGGCTTCGACCCCCTCGACGTTCTCCGCATACACGTCCGACTCGTCAAGCGTCTCGGCTGACACGCAGCAGAGCACCTTGCTGATTACCTCAGGATCCTGCGTCCCATCGATGCCCCACTCCGGTCCCCCGCCTGTTTCGTCGGAAAATCGAATGCAGGAATTCTCCTGGCTCAGCTGAACCCAGTCGTTTGATTCGGACAGTGGGGCCCACTGAGGCTTCCCCTTCTCGCTTTCCCAGTAGCCTCCCAGGGGCATGTGGTCGTGGCCGAAGGGACACACGGCTTCGAAGGGGCAGATGCCGTAGTCAACATCAGGGGCATTGTTGTCCTTTTGGTTCGAGCAATAGTCGAACGCTTCCAGATACGTATTTCCCGCCCAGCCGTGCTCCCGCGTGTATTGCTTGGGATGATACTCATACACTGCGCTCTGGTATGCGAGCTGCTCCTCTTCCGTCATCTCCGCGAATGTGTCCTCGGGAGGCGTCCAGTCCGGATGGGGTTCGTCCGACAGGCAGCAGAACACCCTGCTAATGACCTTGGGATCCTGCGTGCCGTCGATGCCCCACTCCGGTCCCGCACCTGTTTTGTGGGAAAATCTAATGCAGGCAATCTCCCGGCTCAGCTGAACCCAGTCGTTCGATCCGGAAAGGGGGGCCCACTGAGGCTTCCCCTTCTCGTTCTCCCAGTAGCCCCCCAAGGGCATGCGATCGTGGCCGAGGGGACACAGAGCGTCGTAAGGGCAGATGGCGTACATATTCTCGAGGTTATCTTCGTCCTTCCGGTTCGAGCAAAAGTTAAACGCTTCCATGTAGGTCGTCCCGGTCCAGTTGTGCTCCCGCGTATACTCCTTGGGGTGGTACTTGTTCGCGGCGCTGTGGTAGGCGCGTTGCTCCTCTTCCGTCATGTCCTCGTAGATGTCCTCAGGAGGCGTCCACGACGGGTAGGGCACGTCCGTCGCCTGATTCTTCTCCTGAGTCAGTCCATCCTCAAACGCCTTGATCTTCTTGAAGAGAGAACGCAGGACGAGTCGAGTTGATTCCTTTGTAAGCAATGGCTCATGTGGGCAGCATGCAAAGACTGTTGCCTAATCGCGGCTTGACCTGCTCCAGGTTGCCAAAGCAACAAGTGCACCCAAATCATGTGCACGCGCACAAACCGACGCCCGACTAGGCCGAGAAAATTTGCTATAGCAATGTCATCGATCACACGTCAAGTGTACTTGATCGCCACAAAAACAAACACGCGGCGTTGGCGTGCACCCATCTATTATCGAAACATGATTTCGAGCTCCTTTGGGTGGCCAAGGCAACACAAGTTTGCCCATATATTGCGTGCACATAAAGAACGCACAAAGCTCCGCATGGCCGAGGGAATTGGCAATGGCGATGATGTCTCACATGTGAAAGTGAGCATATCAAAACCATTTTCTATCACCTGTGCCACCTATGCCTCGTGTCTCACATTGGCTTGCACAAAGACTTAGAGCTCTCGGACTTTGCGTTGCACTTTGTCTAAGATTCACCCATCTGCTCTGTCTCTCTCTCTCTCAAATATACCTAATCACCAAGTGTCCAACGCCACATTCCATGAAGTGAATTGAGCAGTTTCAGATTCACCCATGTGTTCCATCTCTCTCTCTCTCTCTATCCTTGTTCTTGCTCTCTTGTCATCTATCTCGCACCCAGATGATCGCATGCCAAACACTTGTAGGATCAATAGGGCCCGCACACGACATTTCTGCAGGGTCTGCCGTCAAAGCACACGAGCACAGATTTCCTGCAGTGCTTTTCATCTCTCTCGCTCTGTCCCTCACGGTCAGGCCTTATGTGTCTGGAAGTCAGAACACACACACACACATATCGCTGGATCAAGAGGGCTTGCACGCAGCAGCACGTAGAAGCAGCGCTCGGATCATAACGAGCGCTAAGCTCCTACAATTGCTACGCACGCGCTCACATGCTCGAAAAGATGCAGACAAATTGAGCATCCCCAGCAATCTGCACCACACATGTGAACACGCTCGCTAGGCACGCATGCATCACATGCGCACACAGAAGATGACGCGTGCACCCGATAAGATGCAGATGCCTCAACGCACGCACCTTGTCGCCCAGCTCCTCCCCCGCCTTCCTGCTATTCTTGTTAATCTTCGCGCCCACGCCAATGAGGATCGCGGTCACCGCGAGGCAGTTGCAGATCCCGATCTTCACCCGTTGACTCTGCAACAACGGGTGGGTGTACCTCTGACCCCGTGCGATCACGTCGTCTTCCCACGACGCCTCGTTGCCGCCGTCGTTGGAGGGGGTGATGTCGTAGGGAGTCCACTCGCGCTGGAGCGTCGCGCCGGTCTGCGATCCCGCGAGAGAGCCGGAGTGGCTGCCCACGCTCCCGTCCAGGGAGGAGCGGCGCTGGAGGTTCGCGGGAGCGCCGGAGGCGCCGCCCTTCTCGAGGAGGCGATTCTTGTTGTCCGATCGGATTCCGCTGGCCAGGTCGCCCACGGAGGCTTGCTTGGCGTCGAGGAGGTCGGAGGATCCGTTCCCCCCAGTCCCGGGAAAGGCGCCGACGGCGGAGGCCGAGGGGGCGGAGGGGTCGTCGCCGCCCCCGCCGCCGCCCTCGAGGATCTCGCCCACGGCCCCCGCCCCGCCCCCCTCCCCCATGCCGCTGACGTAATCCTGAAAGTTGCTGAGGATCTGACTGGTCCTCTCTGCCAAAGCCATGCCGCTGGCGTCTTCTCCCAGCCCCGATTCCAGGTGGGGATCTTCCTCGTCGTCGATGCTGAACCGGTCGCCGTACTTCTTCTTCTCCCGGCGGTTCTTCCGGGCTATGGCGTCGGCGTAATCCGGGACGGGGACGGAAGCCAAGGCGCACGCCCGGGAGGAGAGCAAGTCGAGGTCGTCGTCGTCCGAGAGGGCGGCGGACGACGACGACGGAGGCGGGACGGCCTCCTCGTCGCCCACGGCGACCAGGCCGAGGCCTGGGACGGCCGTCGACGCGAGCTCCTCGTCAAGGCCGCCGCCCCCGCCTCCTTCACCGACGCCTCCTGCGCCCTCGCCCCCGCCGCCGCCGGGGACGGCTCCGTCGGACGCCATGATCAGCTCGGTTCTGTCGCCGCCGTCGATGTCTCCTTTCCTTCCTGGCGATTGAGAAGGAGGGCTCTCTTGATGATGTCCAGATCCAACCCCGATTTTTATGACAGCTTTCGCGCCGCTTGGCTATCGTATGCTGATGGGCTGATGGCTCGCTTGTGTTATAAAAAAGTAGATTGGCCCGCGTAAATCGATCGAAAGCGAGTTGTAAATCGGGAGCTCTTCTTGGAAAACTTGTCAACTGAAACAATATTAGGTCTATTTAATACCGATACCTACGTACCGTATATTTGGGGTGTAATGCAGCAACTTTTTTTTGGCGCACCCGAAGGTAC
>JALLPA010001450.1:0-13251 GCA_036939895.1 Thalassiosira exigua | reverse complement strand
CCGTCAACTCAGCGACGGAAAAAACAGCACCGGCGGGGGCCTGCGACCAGCTCGGACACGCCCTCATGCGCATAATCTATGCATTTGCAGAAGCGCCGGAGGACGCCAAAATCTTCGAAGCCAAGTGGGACGTCACAGACGGGTTCTGGACGATGGTGGTCAAGCCAGGGGAGGAGTGGAACTTCGCGTTCGTCCTCCCGCAGGAGGAAGGGAAGCCGATCAAGATCGTCGTCCCAACCTCCGTGCAGATGGGATGGATCGAGTCGCCGGCCTACTTCTGCGCCGCGTCCGAAACTGCACGCGACGTCGCCGACGACTACATCGAGACGCCGATCGGCTCCCTCCCCCCACACAAACTACAGCCTCTCACGGAGGAGCACCCCGACTTCATGGCGCTCCCCGACCGCACCGACGACAACCTCTCGTACCTCACGGAGGTCTACGTGGATGACTTCATGAGCCTTGCCATCGCCACGTCAAAGGAGCAGCTCCGTCATGTGTCGACGGCGGTCATGAAGGGCATCCACGACGTGTGGGAGGAGACTGAGGACGAGGCCGATGACACAATTTCCACGAAGAAGATGAGGAAGGGCGAAGCGCACTGGGCCTTGCAGAAGGAATTGCTCGGCTTCGACTTCGACGGCCGCCCCGGGGAACATACCCTGTGGCTCGCGGAAAAGAAGCGGACAGCGCTCCTGCTCGTCCTGCGGGAATGGATCCGCGGAGCGGCGAAGAGGAGAGGAGTCCCCTTCAAGGACTTCGAATCGGTAGTGCAGAAGATACGGCACGCCTTCACGTCCCTCCCCGCGGGCAAGGGCCTGCTCACGCCCCTGAACGACATGGTCACGCTGGCGCCGCCCACGGTGTTTCTGCATACGAACGCCGCCCTGCTGACGGCGGTCCGCGACTGTCGCACCCTTATCAGCGAGACGATGGTCTCGCCCACCAAGTGCTCCCAACTGGTCCAGGGGTGGCCCCACTTTGTCGGAATCAAAGACGCCTCCGGCCATGGCGTCGGAGGGGTCATTGTCGGCGAGAGGTCGGAGTGTGTCCCGACTGTTTTTCGCATGGCGTGGCCGCCGGACATTACGAGCGCGATCGTGTCCGATAGGAACCCACGCGGCACGATCACCAACTCCGACTTGGAGATGGCGGGCATGCTGCTGCTGTTCCTCGTGATGCAGGCAATTTGTGGGGACCTGCGGCAAAAGCACGTCGCCTTGTTCAGCGACAATACGCCAACTGTGTCGTGGGTGCGGCGCATGGCCGTACGTCGGAGCAAGATTGCGGCCCAACTCGTGCGGGCCCTGGCATTGCGGATGGCGCAAGCCCAGTGCTCGCCGCTGACGCCTCTGCACGTAGCTGGCGCAGAGAATGATATCGCCGACATCCCGTCTCGTTCGTTCGGCAGCGAACCAAAATGGTTTTGCGAAACGGACGAGGACCTGCGCAGGTTGTTTAACAAAGACTTCCCCCTCCCCCAAAAGAACTCTTGGACCGTCTTTCAGGTGTCGCCAGAGATCAGTATGCGCGTGATTTCCGTGCTGCGGATGAGGCATACTTCGCTGGCCGAGTGGCGACGGCTGAAGCCAATCGGGACGCACACTGGCGCCATTGGTGCCACTATGTCCGACCTCTGGGCATCGACCCTTGGCTCCAAGGCACGCCCTACGACCACCGCATCCGCTCGCTCACGGGATTCGCCGCCCGAACGCGAACCGGGTACTACGGCCGCGGACGCCAGGTCGCGGCTGACACAGTTTCAAAGGCGCTCACGGCCGTTGGCAAGACGGTCGCCCTGGTCTTCGAACGGGACCCCACGAAGGCCCAACACAGCGACAAACGGGCGCCGCGGCTAGGGCAGATGCTGGACGGGTGGGGGAAGGCCGATCCCCCCACGATCAAAAAGCTCCCCGTGGAGTCCGACGTCCCGGAGTGGCTGGTCGACGCAGGGATGGTGGAGGGCGCAGGAGCGCTCGAACAGGCGGTGGGCGACCTCGCCCTGATTGCCTTTTATTACCTCCTTCGTGTGGGCGAGTACACGAAGAAAGGCACCAGTAGGTCCACGCAGACCGTACCGTTCAGGATGAAAGACATCACCTTTTTCGGCAGGAACGCAGCCGGGGCCCTGCGGCAGATCCGCCGCGACGCCCCCGACGAGGTGATCCTACGTGCAGCGGGCTGCACCATGCGCCTGGGCAACCAGAAGAATGGGTGGAAGAACGTCTGCCTGTTCCACGAGTCCAACGAAGCGGGGACGTACGACTGCATTCGCGCCATCGGCAGGCGCTATTGCCACGTGAGGTCGAACGTCGCCGCGGCTAAGTTCGGCGACACCCCTCTCTCGGCCTACTTCGAAGCGGGAAAAAGGGCCGACGTGACGGATAGGCACATCAGCGCGGGGCTGAAGATGGCGGCAACGGCACTGGACTACCCTGGCCGCCTCTCGATTCCGATCGATCGGATCGACACCCACTCGCTACGTTGCGGGGGTGCGATGGCATTGTCCCTTTCGGGTTTTTCGGACACGCAGATTCAAAAGATGGGGAGGTGGCGCGGGGACACCTTTAAGGAGTACATCAGGGAGCAGATCGCGGGGTACTCTGCGGGGATGTCAAAGGCGATGAGGACGAAGTTCCAGTTTGTCAACGTCGCGGGGGGCGTCCACGACGTCACAAACACGGTGGTCACGATGGACTACGAGGTCAATGCATCCGCCGCAGCGGCGTAGGATACCTCATCGGCACGCGAACCCGGCATAGGGGCCGGGCGCGAACAATACCATGGAGCGTGGCAGTAATGACGCTGACACTTTTCGGCTGAAAGGGGGCCAACGCCCCATGGGATTTGATTTAAAATACATAAGCGGGGACAAAGTTACATGCTTCACTGCGGAGCGATCACAACTCCCCGAGGCGGCACAACGGCACAGACGAGATTGATTGAGGGAGAGACGTGGCGCCCGCCTGGTGCAGCGACCGCCTGCTCTCCCTCTGTTAGGTGGGGTACTGTCAACCTCCTCTGAGTTGTCCGCTACGCGGACAGGGTGGGCGACTTTCGTCTCAGAGGAGGCTGGGTAGTCTGACTAGCCCAGCTCAGTTTCGGCACCCTACCTTACAATCTCTTGTCTGTAGCCTCACATTGCACCACCACTCAGCCATGGACGACGCGAGTCCCAAGAACTGAGGTCCAGTCCTTTAGGACTTGACGGTTACACTAGATTTGTTACATACCAAGGATATTTTTTTACATAAACTTGTTAGGAATTAGTATGATGTACGTAAATTTGTCGTAGAAATGAATGATGTTTTTCGACCCTCAATTTCAATCGCATTTAAATCAATGTATCGTAACACTTTCAGTCGCATGCATATCAATCGCAGAAACCTCGACGTGATGTGCATCGAATATTTATTCCGACAGGAGAATTTTTACAGGGTTATGTAAAAAATCTGAAGGTTATGTAATAATCCACTTGCGCTGGTAAAATAAAGCAATTGATATGGAATATGTAGTAGGCCTGTAACATTATCTAGGTAGAGTATCATGGAACGGGACATTTTTTTGCACACAATCATCAATCATCATCAACATCCCCCGAAATGAACATAAATTCTCGGCAAGAGTTCGAAATATTTTTAGCAAAGTAGCCTGGGCAACTGAAGCTCAAATAAAGAGAGTGTCACCGTGGGTACTTATGTGAGGCAAATATCAGTGATAACTGGACACAGCTATGTAATTTTTGGTGCTGTGACAACTAAAGAAGACTGGAAGGGTATGGTAAGTAAAGTATTGTTTAAACTCCATCTTCTGGCCTTGTCCATTTTGCTTGTACGATTCGATCTTGTGAGCAGAAATCAAAGATTACGCTAGGAGAGCAAAACAAGCTGATGATCCCATGATCCGAAGGAGGAGCAATGTTGGTGCGAAATCAACTGACTCCTATCGAATTGCATCTGAGGCGTTCTTCCTGCAATCGATTTGCAAGGAAAGAGACCCTGTCGGAAGGTGAGCAAGTATGAAATAAACGCGTCAATCTTCGCCCTAGAAGACCGTTCTAACGTAACGCTTTTCTCGCTTTAGCTGACACAACTACACCCTGTGCCAGATGCTGGTGCATCATGACTTGCCACAGGTGAGTGAGATAGTACCGCCCGTAAAAGACCAACAAAAGTTCCTCCCGCTATAGATGCCGTTTCCAGTTACAGTGTTTTTCGTTTCCTGCTCATGCTGGAGGGCCCTACAATACCTCGGCATGCCATTGTCTGATGCTGCCGCTGAAAAAGCTCGCCTGCGGCTGGTGTTAACATTCTAACCAGCAAAGTGAATCCCTGATACTGAGCTAATCCAATTTCATCCTCGCAGGGAGACATTCAGGAAGGCATTTGTTCGCCCCGAGATAGACGGGTCATCTCGAATTTCAACACATTGCTTCAAGATCAAGATCAAATCGACGACCCAACAAGCAATGCACACGAAGAATTCCTTGGAGCAACAGAAAAGAACGAGGCAAAGGCATCAACACAAGAGAACACTTATGGTTAAGGGACGGATAGATAAGAATATCTGCACCTCCTGTAAATGTTTTTCATATTTGTCATACCCATCAATTCACGCTGTCATCTTTTTGATTGAGTCCAAATGCCCTGGCTTTGCTAATAGAGTCCGAGCAACACTTGTCGAGAAGAAACACACTATGCCACACATTTTGTGACGGTATCCCACATGAACAATCTACAAAAACCTTGACCATTCACTCTGGCTGGAAGGCGTCTCTCCTTCACTCATCATATTTTCCTTCATTAGCCTACGTGACCTTTCGCTTCTCTCCGCATCTGCTTCAAACCAAAATGGCGTTAGAGCCCAAATCTCAATGTTTGCGACCTCGAACTCGCCACTCTCGGAATCAGAGACTAGACAACGGTTGCTGTACGTTTTGCAGGGGCTCGATGAACCCCGTTCTAATGCGTCACCAATTACCAGACCAAAGCCAGCACCCTTCGAGCCCGTCATTTGGTCACCCCCTACAGCAATCTTATCGTTGGCAAAAAGCTGGCAGAACTCATTTTCGCCTGACCAATTGAAGATCTCTACATCCTCTTCTGCACTTGCTTCTTCGTCAGGTGACTTCAAAGATTTAGTACTCCTCGGCTTCTTCAGCCTCCAAAGGAAGGACTGACCACAAAACGAATACCGGCTCCTGCGCTCCCAAGGAACGGCCATGAAGCAACCAAATACGTCCCCATCCAACGTTTCGATAGCCAGGATGGTGTACTTTGATAATCCTGCCTTTGAAGCAAGCGCAGTCAAATTGGATCCGTCGCGCACCAAGGAATACTTGAGCCAGAAGTTAGCATCGCGCACAGCTCCTGGTAAGTGCACGCGAAGTGCTTCCATCAACGGAGGTGTCAGGACATGCGGCATGCATTTCTCATCGGTTTTATGAGTCCCAAGAATGATGAAAGGTACATCATCGACATCGAGACCCGGCCTAATTTGCCTGTTCGACCAAGATGCCCTCTTTTTTGGTTCATTTTTTGGACGGCCACCCGACTCTTGCTTGGATCTAGCTGTCCCACTGAGACGGTTGACTGCAATGACCTTTCGCACCAAGCGCCGCCACTTGGCAGGAGCAGATTGAGATCCGCGGTCGTAGTGGACTTCCCACAACCGTGTGTACACGCGAGCGCGTTGTCTTTGGGACAAGTAGACCGAACGTCGCTCCAGAAACTCCGATTTGCCCCAGCCAGCAGCCGCGGTTTCCCATAGCGCGAAGGTCAATGCTGCCGCAACCGTCCCAAATCCAAGCCCAATTACGATCCAAACTCCCCAGGGATGACCAGAGAGGATGGTGAGAACAAGGCCACTGACAGTGGGCGCGACGGCTCGAGCTGCCAGAGCAAGCAATGTCATAATGCGACTTGCATCATCTTTGTACATTATAGGGACCGTTCTGCTTGTAGCGATGCCAATCAGCCCGAAGTATACATATCCGAAGTAAAAAGCCACGCCGAGAATGAAAACCATAAATACGAAGGATGCTCTGTTGCCGAGGAGCAATGATATTGGAAGGATAACCAAAGGCACATTTGCCAAAACTGAGCTGAGATGCAGTGTAGGATAGAGGCCGATGCTCTCCATGAGTACCTTTCCATGTATCACAAGCTGCAGCAGTGCCCCTATGAAGCCTGTCACTCCAAGCAAAAGCCCCACCTGAGGCACCGACCATCCGGGCCCGCCGATTCGAGCGATCAAATAAAGTGGCAATGCCTCATCGACGCAAGCTATGCAAAATGAAAATGCGATGTACGCTAGGATGTGCCATCTGGTCGACGAAGTTTTCCATATGGCCGATAAAGGTCTCGGAGCAGCGCCTTTCGCGTTCGCGATGGACAAGAGGGGCTTAGATTCACCCTCTCCAGAGCTGCCATTGGCTCGAAGGGCATCCTTTTTGTGATCGTCCTCCACGATCAACGCCACCAACACCGCCGACGTCACGCTCATGCCTGCCCCGAACGCATTGGGCATCAAATAGGGATAGCCCGACGGGTCGTCGGCGTCGGACGAGAGCAGCCCGCTCACGGCCGGGGCGCTCGCGCACCCGAAGCTCATCACGACGAGCACCCGCGAGAGGATCCACTCCTCCGCTTCCTCTCGCGTTTGGACGTCTTCGGACGCCGTCCTCGCCTTGGCGCGGTCGATGGCCACCCGCTTGATGGCGCCGCTGGTGCCGTTCGACAGTCCCGACGCGAACCGCGACAGCAGCGCCGCCGAATAGGTGGTGGACGCGCCGAAGGTCGCGGAGAAGATCGCCGAGAGGACCAGCGAGGCGATCAACGACCGCTTCTCCCCGTAGGTCGATCGGATCTTCTTCCACGGACTGAAGCCGACGAGGCGACCCAGCGAGAAGGCCGAGCCGAGCAGTCCGGAGTAGATTCCGATGGTGTCCACCGACAGGCCGGACGGCCCGCTCCCTCCCTTCCCCTCGCCCTCGTCGCTCCCTCCATCGCCGCCGAGAAGGAAGAGGGAGAAATACCCGGAGTAGGGGAGGACCGAGAACAGCAGGTAGGTGTGGGCGAAGGCGCACAGGCATAGCACCGGCACGGTGCCCTTGCCGCCGCCGCCGCTGCCGCCGTTCTTCATGATGACAATGCCATGTGATCAGATGTGATCGAGCCGCTGATATGATGCCGATGCGATGCTGATGTTGATGTTTGAGATCATGTATTATTTTTTGGGGGGGCGTTTGATAAGGTTGAGCGGTGCGACGAAGCTTGGGGCCACGGTGAACGCCGAGTAGCGCGTGAGCAACGGCAACGGTCGCTTCTTCGTTTTCGTTTGGCGGGCACGGAGTCAAAACGCGGGTAACGACGAATATTCGATTGCTCAATCAGTCACGTTTAGAACTGTATACAAAATCATGCTTGAAGGTGTTACGTGACTCAGATTTGAAAAATATAATTGAGAGGGCAACAGCGCTTTCCGCAAAAATGAGCGATCGAGACGCGGCCGCGCCGATCGACAGAACACAACGACAGAACCAGACGACAACCATGGCGACCGCCGCCGCCCCGGCCCCGGCCCTGGCCCCGGCCGCGACGACGACGGCGCTGCAATTATTTTGAAGCAGCAGCGGCGGCCCTCTCCAATCTTCGTCGTCCCGGCCCTCAACGTCGCGTCGGCGTCCCTGCGACGAAATCGTCGATTCCTCCTCCGAGGAGTCGCGCGCAGCAGGCGACGTTTCGAATTATTCTTTTTTGCGAGGTCCCGCGGTCGTCGTCGACTGTCGTCGAGCCAACGCTCGAGCGCCCTCGGGGCGGAGGTAGAGGCCCCGTTCGACCGTCGCTCCGACCTCCGCGAGGCGGCCGTCGAAAGGGGGGTGCGACGCCTCGAGAGGCGAGATGCCGCCCGCGACGACGGCCGCCGCGCCGCCCGCGGCGGTCCGGCCGCGATCCGGCGGAGGGACGCGCCGGACCCCTTTGTCGTCGGTGGACGCCAACTCCTCCGCCCTCCGGACGCCGGGCCGGCCGTCGTCGTCGTCGTCGTCGTCGTCGTCGGGCAAGGGCGAGCCCGCCTCGACCTCGGCCTCGAGGAGGAAGAAGAAGAAGAAGAAGGGGACGTCGACCGAGGTTCGGCCGGAGCGAGAGATCTACACCCCGCTGGTGGACGCGGGCCGCGGCTCGACGGCGCAGCGGCGGTCGAAGTCGAAGGCCGGCGGCAACGACGACTCCGCTCGCGGAACCCTCCGGCTGCGATCGGGACCGCCGCATCCTTCGCATCGGAAAGCGGACGAGGGCGATGGCGCGGCGACCGGGCTGACGAGCGGGCGCCTTCCTCCGCAGCGCTCGCCCGCGACTCCGACGCGATCGACGCCGCTCTCGATGCGCGCGCCTCCCGCGTCCTCCTCCGCGGCGGGATCCGAGGTCGCAGCGGAGGGGAGCGCGTACGTCGCGTTCCGCGCGTCGCGGTCCGCGTCGGGGTTCGGACTCCTCGCCGACGGACGCGACGGCAGTGCCCGTGGCCCCGTCGTCCTCCGCCCGAAGCGGGGCGAGGCTCGGATCGTCGACGTCGCCTGGACCCCGTGAGGGAGGGAGAGGCGCGGGAGGAGCTCCTCGTCAAGTCGCCCTGGGGGAGCGCCGGGATCTCCGTCCTGGGCGCCGCGCACCGCGAGGGATCCCCGGCGTCGACGCTCGCCGAGGCGACGGAGCGCGTGGGGTTCGCAGCAGGTATAACGTGACCTACACTCCCGCGCAGTGGGAAGAGGTCCAGTGCGCACTGAACGACCTCTTCCGCGCAGACGACGGCGTCGGAGCCCCCGACGAGGCGCAGGGAACAGCTGAAGGCGAAGTGTAAGTACTGTCAATGAATGATTGTTAATAATTTGCAAACACCGCCTCTTGTTTTTTTACGTCCATCAGTCCAACACATTGTTCAAAGGTGGTTGTCCACGAAAGTGGAACACGTGAAGCTGTGATGAGGTTGTACAGCTCTCCCCATTCCCTCGGCAAACGCCCCTCGCCACCGAGAATGTCGATGAACTCCCTCCCCCCAACAACTACTACGCTATAATCAAGAAGCATGGGTGCTCTTGCCGAGGGACGCGGAGTCGGCTTATTTGTCTGTGGCCCTCTCTCTTTTCCAACCTTTGCTTTGGCAAGCTTGACCGAAGCTTCCATTACCTTTGGCTTGAGGGAAGTTTGAGCTTTTGCATTGGCGGTTTCTATTCGCTGAGTATCGCTGTGCATTGATGCTACCATTGCTTTGATCCTTGCCATCAATGCATGAACCGACTCAAAACTCTCCTCTGAAACCCTCCCAAGCATTCCATATTCATCAACAAAATCTGGGAGATGAGCCATGATGTGGTGAAGCTTGATGAAGTATGGCTTTCCCACGAATACATTATCCCATTCCAGAAGAAATGCATCGAGGAGATTGGTATACTGCTCCAAGTGTCGCTTCTTTTGACTTTTCATGCAAGTGACAAATGGATAGAGCAATTTTGCGACACGGCAAAAACCAGCAAACTTATCCTTGATGGTCTGGTGCAGTGGATGGCCTTCGGGGTACACACGCTCTACTGCATCAGCCACGTTGTCGAAATGCTGCAGGGTGTTGATGCCATTTCCGGTTGTGTGTTCGAAACCTGAGTGTTCTGCCATGTATTTACCACCGGCCAGCTTTTGCAGGCCCATGTTGAATGCATGCTCAGCCGGGCCTTTCGGTTTCTTTGACTTGTCCTTTAGGTACTTACCAAGGTGAGCCTCCATCTCACTAGCACCTTTCTTGAGGAGATTTAGGTGGGCAAAATGAGATGAGTGGGCATGGTCAGTGCAGTCACGCAACGTTTGCTTCGCTATCTCTTCAGATGAAGCAACTACCATCCTGAATGCCTCTTTGGCCAATGCCTCTGCCACTGCCACTTGTTCGTTCTCCTCGGTCCCAACAATGTTAGCTTCCATGCGGTCGAGCTCAGCTCTCATAGTTGCTGCTTGCAACCTTGCTGCCCGCGCTTTTTGCTGCAGTGCCTTGTTCTCGTTGTACAACTGACGATACCTATTGTCTTCCCCCCTCTTCACTTTGAACAAAGAATTGATGGAAAGCAGATCCTCGTCATAAATCTTTCGGGCATTCTTAATCCAATCAGATTGACTTTCAATATCTTTCAGTGTTGACCGGACGTTCTTGTAGAAATGATTGATTACTCCACCTGATTCATGAAGCATGAAGGATGCCGCCATTGTTCTTCCTGGGAGGTATGTCAATGCAATATTCGTGAAATGTTGAACCGCAACTAACATTGATCTGTCGGGCCCACTCGTCAGGTAGGTTGAATGTACCGTTGCCGGTCTGTTCCGCATAATCCTTGGATGTTTGCTTCACAGAGTATCTTCCATCTCTCTTGGGTGCATCCGGAACGACTGCTAGCATAGTAGCTGGGTTGGACGGATCTCTCCTACGCAGTTGGAGTCTTTCGCTTGGCTGGTGAAACTCTGATTTTTCACGCATGCAGCACACACACGAACAAATTGCGCTGGCGCTGCAGATTCCGGAAAGTATGAGCAGTTGTTTGTAGTCGTTTGCCACGTGCCCATTGGCCTGTCTAATTGAAACCTGAACAGAGCGTATGTCTGTTCCAGCAGGGAGATGAATAGGATGGCAGAATGTTTGAGCGTAGATTGGATTCGATGTGAGTTCCATCTGAAAGCCAAGAACCTTCTTGCTTTTCTGGTCATCCGTTGTAATCAGCCTCACCTGGACTGCAGTAGTTGATGTAGGAATTGCAATGTCAGGTGGCAACCCATTGGTAGGGCGCGTATTAAATGGAGGGGCGTGTGCGGCTTCTACTTCTACTTCTCCTGCAAGGTCGGCTGAAATTTTTCTTACAGAACAAGGTGCCAGCGATGGAGTTGGAAGGAAAGTAAAGCTCTGGCATTGTCCCTCCACTGATACAGTCAGTATCTGATAATGATCGTAAACCAATGCCTGGAGGAAGCCATTCAGTGGGCAGTCCTTGGAGAAGAAGGTTCTTTTCAGGTTTGTATGGCACTCGCTTGAATCCTCGACGGCACCCAAAAGTTGAGTGTGCAATTGTGAATTTCCATCCTTTCGATTTGCAATTCTCATTCCGCAGCCAATATCCTTTGCACTTTTGTCGATGCCCCAGAGTACCACAATTTGGTAGACCAAATTGCTGAATTCTCGGCTTGGCTGATACTTCGAGTCAACAATACACATGTTTAGCAATCGCTCCATCATTTTGGCTGGCTCCATCAACCACCACACGATCCTTAATTCCATCTTCGATCCTTCATTCTTTGTTATCATTGGGAGTTTCTTGACCTCAATTGGCAGGTTGCCTTCCCGTTCCAACTCGGTCATCTTATCCTTTGTGTTTGATAGGAAGATTCGATTATCGAGAATTGGTTTGGTGTTTTCAAGTGCTTGTTTCAACAACAGCATTTTGGCGCTTGAGAAACCACAAAAATTTCTAATGGCGATGATCTCATGTATGGTGAGCTGAATATCCCCGGATTTCACTGCAATGAGACCTCTCCGTTCCACAACTTTTCTAAAGACTGCCTCTATCATGTCATCATCAAAGGTGCCATTATTCAATACGGACACCGCAGCAGTCTCCACCTCATTAGCCTTGGTCCGGACCAGGTTAGTGGTTGCCTTCCGTTTAGCCCCTTCCTTGCGGGATCGCGCTTTTACCAATCTGAGATATGACTGGTTCTTCCCATGTCCCCGCGTGTCTGTGTACGACAGGCAGGTCTGTCGGGTACTTGGGTCTTCCATTTTCTTCATGACTCGATGGACAAACGTTTGAATGAATGTAGGTACTTCAGTGCAATTGTCAATGTGATCATATAACTGTGGCAACACAACACCCTCAATCCATGTCATTCTTTTACTTCGCAACAGACTGTCATTGGCTGATACTGGGACAGGTATGCCGCTCTTGTCCTGAGCACCTTCCCGACGGGGGAATTTCGGAGTATTGTAGGGTGTAGATTCATTGGAGGATCCGTCTGCTGAATCACTCCCCCCCCCATCTGAACTATTGGACGGACTTCCAACACGAGTAGGAGTTGAGCTTGTCACATCATGCGTCAATGAGTTCTTGAAAAGTTCCCGCTCGATGTGCTGCCTCAACTGTTTCTCGTCGTCCGATCCACGTGCAATGATCAGACCGTTTTCAGGAGATTCGGAATTGTATAGGAATAAACTGGAATCCTCTTGGTTAATGTGTTGATCGAGGACTGTGATGAAAACCCCGTCTTTGTAGTCTCGAGCGAAGAGGCCATTGCCAATACCAGCGCCCGACTTCATCTTCCTTTTCCATCGGACACCAAAACACCGGACCATGTCAATCGCATCTATTTCTAGAAGCTCACGAACAGTTAGGTCATTTTCACATTTTTTCTTAACCTTAGCGCTGGAGTTGTCAATCAATATCCAGGCGCGTCCCTTTCCCAGCCCACCATCACGTCCAAGGGCCCGAAAGGCCTTCAGCTTGAGAAGAACCTGCGCCCGTGTCTGTTCGTCCGACAAGGATTCCATTTGGTAGATAGATGCCTAATAACTTTAAAACGGGGCCACTAGGAGGGGGACGACCCCACCAAACCTTGATCGTAGGTAGCTTGCGGATCAGTGTGCAATGGCCGTCCCGTTCCCACTGTCACCATTTGGGCCTGCCATGGGGTAATCCGGCGGACGCCATGGTGGAGAAGTTTATGGAGAGTCAGACGGAGCAATGCTGGACACGTAGAAACCTGAGTAACTGCGTAGGACTTAAGTACAAATTCAAATGATGCGTGGCGCGCCAAAATAGATACAAAAAGTAAGATTCCGGATTCCTTCGAGAGACAAAGGAATTTGGGTTCCCGCCAAATTCTGTTAAAAATGCCTCTCACGGGTTGTGATGACTGTGATTGGAACGTCGTCGTCCATAACTTCTTCAATATTTGTCTGATTCGGATTCCGTACCTAAGCACCATTGGATATGTCTCAGCAATTCTGATCACACTGGTGCTTCAAACTTCAAACGCCAAAAACGGAGCTGTTTTGCGGGAGGTGGGCATTGCTTGAAGTCAAACGTACAGCATTCATTTTGTGAAACTTTAAAACCCAAATTTAGAGTTTGACTGTGTTTGGAGCGAAGCTCGTGTTTTGGTAGAGAAGATTTATAGTTATCAGGCCGGGGGCTCTTTGCGTCACTCCATTGCTGTTCACGGAGGATGCCCG